>WAAB01020781.1:34871-58367 GCA_013389865.1 Piaya cayana | reverse complement strand
TCTTCCAGGACTGTTGGAAGATATCTCTGCTTTTAATTTGATTCTATGTTATAAGTTAGTCATCAGATGCTTTGAAGAAGGTTTCAGGACATGAAGAACAAATTCCTTGAAGCTGCTTTTCCATCTTGCCCCAAAGCTCAGTGACTAGAAGAGCTACGATTCATTTCTCTCTTTGGCAGTGTTTGAGCAATGTAGCTCACTTTTTAAAAGTGTGTTTCAACATTTTATGTCCTGGATAGCTGGAGAATGATCTCACTGTCTCTTTTGTTCTGTTTGTTCCTTTTTGTAAAACTGACTAATATTCAGATGTCCTACAGAATCACAGATTCTCACCTTGTATTAAAAAAAACAAACCCTGAAGTCGGCTTCTTCAAAGAGGAAGAAGGACTGAGGAAAACTGTTCTTTGAAACTCCTGTTGTAAATAGCTACATTGCTGAATAAAGACTTTAATCCAAAACATTTGCTTACTGCCTTCCAGAGCTGTGACCTATTTACTACAAATTGTTTCAAAATATATAGAGGAGGGTCCCTTATAGCTGTGGTGTTATTAAATAGTAAACAGAGTCACAGAGGAGTCTAATAAGAATTGCTGGTCCATTTGG
The DNA here is from genome assembly GCA_013389865.1 of Piaya cayana. Taxonomy (NCBI): domain Eukaryota; kingdom Metazoa; phylum Chordata; class Aves; order Cuculiformes; family Coccyzidae; genus Piaya; species Piaya cayana. The sequence continues at coordinate 57,764 of WAAB01020781.1, read as the reverse complement.
ACCTCTCGGTTTCAGTATTTGCTTGGATTATTCTTTATTTCCAATAAATACAAAAAATAAATAGGTTTGAAATAAGNGATGAAGGAGTAAATTCCCTTTAAATAATTAAGATTTTGAGTTACAGTTCCTAGCCACCAGGCCTATCACTCTAATATAGTATTTTAAAGTTTTGAATTGTTTTTCTTTGAGCCAACAACAAATTTGAACAAAGATCAATTAAATTTTGGCTTAGGGTAACAGATATTTGGAGGGTGGAAATTATTTTACAAGAAAATACATTCATTTGCATAATTTGGACCTTTCTAGTGTCTTTCATTGCATTGTCTTTCAATTTTATTTTTTATTTTATATTGTTAGATAAGTCTACAGCTAGTCTCCCAAAATTAATTGATTCTTTTTCTTTTAATTTCAAATTTTGAGCAGGCATTCTTACTAACAATCACAACCAACTGTCGTCCACTTCTGACATGATTCTTTTTTGGTACTTTTCTATTAGAAACCAAACATCCAAATGACCCATCCTTTTTTTCATATAAAACCCCCTTACTTTCACTTTGATTTGGTGTAATAACCTTACTAACTTTCCAGGGGTAGCACAGCCATTCAGCTGTTCATTAATTCTGGATATTGCTGATGGTGAGCTCTAGGTGAGAAATAACCACCCATATTTTCTCATTATAATGTTTATATATTTCACTTCTCTACTTCATTCTGACTCCACTTCTTCCCCTATTTCTCACCCCCTTTCACCTCCCTTCTTCATAAACAAAACCTTTTACATTATTCAGGTCTCCATTACACACTATGCTTTTTTATTGTTGTTGTTTTTTGGGTTTGTTTTTATGCGAGACTTTGAAGATCTGTAGTTCTTTTCAACATTCAGGGTCTTTGGACCCCTTACCTGTATGCAGTGCTATGCTACTTGAATTAGTATTACCCTTCAAAGACTGATATTTCACAGTGACAACAGCTACTGCATAGTGAGCTTTTTTAAAGCTGTTATTACCAAAATGCCTTTTTGTTTTCACATGCTATCTGTCTTTGGAAGCAAAAGAAATGTTTGATTGGAAAATTGCTATGTTGTCAGCAATGAGTTTTGCATTTCCTTGAAAGAGCAAGAAATAAACACAGTTTTGTAGAGCTTTTGTTGTTTATGTTATTGTGATTTGTTTTCTTAATGAGTTGAGAAGTCTGGTGTGATAGCTCCCACATTGTGGAGTAAATGAAAGAAAACATGAAGATCTAAACTTTCAAGCTAAAAAATATGTTAAATATTCAGAAAAGGTAAAAAGTAATGATTGCATATTAATGAAAATCCCAAGGTGGTCCTATAAATAATGGAATTACTTTTTTTTTTTTTTTCAAATGGAAATAAAAAAATATCTACTAGTAGAAGCACTGCATATTATTTTAATGAAATGTTCAGATAGGAACCCTCACCCTTCTCCTTTCCCCTCCCTTTCTGTTTTATTCCCCCTTTCCCTTTTCACTTTTCTCCTTAACCCTTTCTCTTTCCCTCTTTCCCGTTTCCTCTTTTCTTCATTCCTTTACTCCATTACACTGTTTCCTTCTTATCTCCTATCTTGAAGCAGTAAGGTTTAAAACAAAGTTAATTTAGTAATTACATACTTGAATTCCTTTAAGACTCTTAGGTAAATACCATCTGGTTCTGATGATTTGTTACTTTTTATCTATATGTCTAAAATCTCCTCCACTGGCACTTCATTTTGAAACTGACATTCAAACACAGAGAATCAACAAAATTACCCTTCTTTACTGTGAACATGGACATGAAGAATTCATTTTTCTTTTCTGTTATGACAGTATCTTCCTTGTATGATTCTTTTACATCTTGGTCATTTGTAAATCCCATAACCTCTCCAGCAAGTTTCTAGGTTTTGATGGATATGAAAAACTTTTTTTATTACTTCTTTTATTTTAGAAACTTCAGCAGCTTGTTTCTCAGACTAATCTTTTCATCCTGTTTTTATTATGTTTTAACATTTGACTTGTCTACAGTCAAGGTTTTTTTGCTATACTCATTGTGTGCACATGCATTCCATTTTAGAACGATATTGGTTTACTTCTAAACTAAACTGGAGGGGAGTTACTCTGCTTCAAAGGATAACACAAATCAAGAAATATGGGGGAAACAGGAAAAAAGAGAAGGCCTGTTTTCTCAAAGGAATGAATTACAGCAGTTGTGTAAGTAAGGAAATAGGAAATCAAGAAGATTAATTATACAGATAAATTTACACTAATTCTAATATCAGGTTATGCAGCAAACACATGCTTTAAGGATACGGGTTTTTATTACACCACAGTATTTGCAACAAGTACTCCTTAGATGAAGGGCATTGTGTATATCGTACTCTCCCTCTCACACAGCAATATTCCCTATAACACCTATGATGACACCCTGAACCAAGCAGCCCATCTTTATATAGCAACACAAAGATGTAACTTGGGTAGTTTAGAGCATTTGCACTTCATAGTGTGGTAGTATTATTCCATAAATTTTCAAATGGCATAGAGTTCCTATAATGTCACCAGTCAGCACATCCAGCTATTAGAACTAAATTTCACAGCATTTTGAAGCTTGCAGTTTGAAGCTGTCAGGTTTTTAAGTCCATTTGAAAGGCCTCTGATTTTTTTTTTTTAAAGTTTATGCAGGCATTCCGCATCAGTAAAGAAGAAACCAGTTTGGAAGTAGAAATAATTAAAAGATGAGAGGGTATCCCTGGAGACTGATAAAAATCCTGAAAATTTCATGTATACGATGCAATTCAAAGAATTGTCTGTCAGCTTTTTTTGGTTTTCGAGGTTATTTTGGTCTTAAAGTCTTGTTTTCTACAGCAATCTTTAAAACAGTGTCACAGAGCTTGTCAGCACATGCTCGGTTTATTTTAGAAGTCTTATCTATGCTGCAAATCAAACTGAAAGTAAAAACATAAACAGTTGCATATAAATGTCAATCAAGAGGTTTTGGTGTAAGAATTTAAAGGCAGGCATCCAAATGGCATAACCAAATAAAATAAACCAAGTTTCTGAAAGGCTATGCACCTGTGCCTCATAGTTGTAATGATCCAAACTGGAAATGTCTAATGTTTCCAGGAAATCTCTTCTCCTTCTGTAAGTGGTTAACATGATTTTGGGGATCTGTTTGTAGAATTTGTAGGTTTAGAAAATTAGGGAGAGATGCTAACACAATTTCTTAGTATTTCAAAGTATTTTGCCATTTCCATTGTAAAGCTATTTTTTTTTTACAGTATATTCTTCTAGCCACCTCTACTAATGTATGTAATTGATTTGATGCCCTCACTTTACCAATCCTGTCATTCACTGTCTGATATTTCCTTTATTTGTTCCATTGGAGTGTTCCACTATAAGTTGTTTAAAGGTAATTTGCGACATTGATTTTGCCTTGCAAACATCACTGAAATCCATGCATTCTTGCTTTTGAAGAATAATTTTCTGAACCTAGAAAATATGTCTCCTGTATAATAGGATGTGTATCTGTAAATGCTAGTGGGAAATTGGAAACCTGCTTGAGCAATGGAGGATTCAGCGCTCCTGAAAGTACCTGCCATTGGCACAATTAATTCCTTTCAGTAAGAGAAAAGAGTTTGGGTTCTGAAACTTTGGGACAGATAACATAACCCGATAACACCACATACTTCAATTGCAAGGTGCTAGTGGCAAAAGGAGACCATTATCCACACTTATAATAATGTTATCGTAACGCATGCTCTGAGGGTTTTTAGTAACATAAAAGATAAATAGTAAGATGAGGAAATCTAATGTTCTGGGGAAATACAAGTATCTCGATGTCAGTATTTTTGTCATGAACCAGAATTTAAAAAAAATGAAATACCATAAAATCTGCATGGAATGTCATTTTCCAAAATGATTTCTTTAGAACTACATGTTTCTTGAATCACTTTTTGATTCTTTGTTCCTAAATCTGAAATGCAGGGTTTAATGTTGCTTGTTATTATGGTTTTACATGCTCAGTGGCAAGAGAGTGATATGGCGTTCAGCACCAGTGGACAACAAAGAACCACATAGATACTCCCTTATTCCTTCCCCTTATGAAAAGAATAGAAAGAAACAAAGGCAAACCTCATAGTTCAAGGCAAGGACAGGAAGGGATCATTCACCAATTATCATCACATGAAAAACAGACTCAACTTGGTGGAAAAAAAAATTATAAGTTACTACCAATCAAATTAGAAAATACTGAGAAATCAAACCAGAAGGTACACCTTTCTCCCACCACTCCCTTCTTCCTAGGCTTAACTTTCACTGCCAAACCCTCAACCTCTTCCCTCCACAGTGGTGCAAGGGGACGAGGAATGGAGTTTGCAGCTAGTTCATCATGTTGGTTCTGTCATTCCTCCCAATGTGAAGGACCTTTCACACTCTTCCCTTGCTCCAGGGACTGCTGCCACCTCCTCAGTGTTTTAAAATCCCTTCTTAAATAGGTTACCACAAAAGTGTTACCATAATCACCACTGATTGGCTTGGCCTTGGTTACAGGTGGGTCTGCCAGTCCCAGCTTCTAGCAGTTTCCAACAGAAGCTGACCCTGTGATCCCCCCACTAACAAAATCCTTGACGTGCAAATCCAACACACTTGCCTTCACTAGTTGGAGTCTGAACCAGTCAGATAACTGGCACACATTCCTTCCAGTGACATATACTCCTCCAATGGGCTCTATCTCCATGATGCACCAAATGATATACGATTGGTAATAATCACTCAAAGCATCAATTATGAATGGTATAGCTCATGCACAAAAGAGAATATATTATCATCAAAATTTTACTTTCCAGCACGCTGTGAAACACAAAATGAGAGCTTATTTTAGGAAAAAATGCCAACTAAATAGTCAGAACTGTAGAGTATAAACCTCAGCAGCATGAAATTTTGTGTTTCAATCATCTCCATGTTAAGTCAAATAGCTTGCTCAAATTCTCTGATTTTATAACATGTTTCTTATGGAAGTTCCTGAAAGATATGTGGCAAATTCATATATATTCTCACAGAAAATATGTTTTATGATCAGATATAAATAAAAAAGCAACCATGAAACTTGAAATTCTTATTTTTTTCTGGTAACTGATTATTTCAATACATTTATTTGTATAGCAACTTGCATAGTCACATTTTAAAAAGGCTTCTAAGTGGTACTACAATATGAACAATCTGGACATGTCAAAAAAGAAGGCAAAATCATTTTCAATGTTGGAAGAAGGACTAAAGAGAAAGTTTCCCTGTAAATCACTCCAATTCACTGCTAAGTCTAAGTAATTTACCTACACAGAAATGGGGCAGAAGTGCTACACATTCCAGGGCTTTTGATTCTCAGGTTTGTACCTGAATAACTATGCAAACCTTTCTCCCGTTTTTGGCACTGACTGTTGCTCCTGTAATTGCCTCCTCTGTTATGAGGGTTTTTTTCCCTTTTCCCTATAAAAGAAATTACAGCTTGTCTCTGTAGAAGATAAAACCTGAATAACTACTGTACCATAGAAATGCAGCAGGCTAGTGCAATAATACAAAGGAGGGAAGATATGTAACTTGTGGGCAATTAAATGCATTTGACACTGCAGCTCATTGAAGAGCCACTTATTTTTAACTCCTTTTAGCTATTTCTCTTTGAAAAGGGCTTTAGTCTTCCAGCTTCTCTCTGAAGAAACTTTGAGACTAGCCATGACAGGAATCATGTTGTTAAGCCTGCTGCGTAGCACCAGTAAAAAACGTGATGACAGAGTCACCCACAGAGAGAGCTGTCTTATTTATCTCCCTGCTGGCAAACTGATGCACTCCTAGCAGTAGTAGCTTTCCCTGTAATCATTTGTATTATTATTTATAACAAATTACATGTCAAGGACACAATGGCATATTGGTGCATCCCATTAATTTTTGTATAAGGGGTGGGGGGAATAAAAGGCTATGAACTGTTACTAGACACACATTGACAATTTATTTTACCTGTGAATGGAGAAGTCCTTTGCATATAAACTTTTATGAGTCAGACAGAGAAGGAAAGACACAGACTAAGACAAATGTAAGGGATGGAGGGGAAAAAAAACAGGAAATGAGAGACTAAGGTTAGGAGAAGTATCAGATATAGATATAAATCAAAAAGGTACCTTTAGTTCTACTACATTTAGTAAGAAAAGTTACTGTCTGGAAAAATTCTTGCTAAATGCATGTTACAAGAGGCAAATATTTAGGGTCAGAGAAGACAGACTCTACCTATGAACACTACCAGATGAGGTACGTTTTTTAAGAGACTGGAACATTTTTCCCAGTGTTTAACTAGCAACTACAGTAGGTCATTATTATCAAGTGTTATGCAAGAGTTATTCTGTAAGAGAGGAATACATCACGAACAAGAAGAAGTGGGGGCAGAGGCAGTACTGAACAAAGCTTAAGAATCACAATAAGTTTGGTAAACAAGAGAAGGAAAACATGAAAACATTTGTGAAAAAAAGGAGTAGGGAGAATGAAAGCTTGAACTCTGTGGTCTGTGTAATACAGAGGTCACAGATGATGATTGTAATTGTGCTTTTTGGCCTTAAAAAAATCTATGAATCTATGAATAAATGCACAATTCTGGAACAAAAGCTGAAAAAGGTTCAAAGATTGCAGGTCCAAAGTCAGACTCATCAGTGAAGACGTATGAAAAGACATGATTGATGACTAACCTTGTCCTTAGATAGTATGTGAGGCTATTGCTTTTAAAAAGTGACACTTGTCACTTTTCTGTCTCACCAGGAGAAGAAAAATATATATAAACTTTGTCAACATCAATTTTTCCTTCAGGTTTATTGCCATCATAAACTGTACTGCACCATGAAAAAATACAGTGTCACCTTGGGTCCATCAAACTTGACACTAAAAGGTTAAATGAATTTTCTTAGTTTAGTTTGATCCAAAAATGAAGACTACTCACATGATCCATGCTTCACAGATTAATAGTTTTTTTCTCCATTTTCTTTCTCTTCCAATTGCAGACAAAGCTTGAAGACAAACATCAGACATTGCATTCAGTTCAACAGAACAAAGGTAATTGTATCAAAAAGTTCCAAAGATTGGGCGGTTCCTTCAGTGAATGATTTTGCAGTGCTAAGCATTATGGCTGCAAAGAGATTCACAGAGTGAAAATTGGCACATATGACATGGCAAAACAGTCATCTATATTACCCATGCCCAACTGTGTGGACCTGTCCTCACTGAGCCTTTTTTTGACCTGTTGGACTAAGCATTTCCTTTTTCCTCTTAATTTTCAAACTCAGTCTTATTATATCTCTTTCTCTTTTTCTCCTATATCACTCCCTTGACTGTGCCACTACACTCTTCAGCTTGACTGTTCTTTTAAAATTCTGCAACCACATAGATTTAAGACAAGAACATTGAGACAAGGATGGTCTGTTTATGTCTATATGGGAACTAGTGAGAGACTTTAAAATTTTCCATTTATTTAGTTTGTTTCTTTTTTTTATTTAAATATATATATATATGCAGGAAACCATTAAAACTCATCTTTATGAGGAGTAAGTATATACTGGAAGAAGATTCAGATGGACAAAAAGGTATCTGTTCACATCTAACATAACTATATACAAACTATAAATAAATGATGACTTCATATGGCTGGTTAAATAGGCTGAAAGTTCAGTTACTTGGTTAAAATATTTTATACAGAGGAGAAGCAAAGCCTTGATACCAGACTCTTCTATGTAGCTGCTGGGTTTGGATTGATTTAACCTTGTACTGCATAGAAAACAAAAGGAAATAAAAAAAGTAACTGCAATTAGGGAGTTGGTTCCCATGACATTTGCAAGCTCCACTCTGAACTTTGCACTGGGATTTATATACACCTCTGTTCATTTTTTGAAAGGTCAGGCATGCTGTAAAAACTAAACACTTAGAGTGCACATGCCACTCCATACCTATAAATAACTGTTTATGAATCTGAAATATGGAAGGAACAAAAGTTTTGCAGGATTTGCATGTGAACTTACAGTAAGTCTATACATGAATGATAAGCAGTCAAATGCAAAAATTACCTCTGCTTCTTGCCTTGTCTATGATTAATAGAAGATCTGAAATTTGAGTGCTGAAAGTATAATAAACAAATTCCCATTCTTGACTAGACACAGGATCCCTAATAGAAAATACTTTTTGCAATAACGACTCCTTTACTTTATTCTAGAATAAAAGCAATGCTTATTAGATAGTAGTGCAGGCAAAGTAAAACAAAATTTATTCCAGGAAAACTCAAAATAAGGAACTCAGAAGTAGGAGAGATGGAAAAAGCATAAAATAAAGCTTCATGACAGAATTATCCAACTGTTAATGCTCATTTCAGACTTTGTACGGCAGGAATAAACAAATCAGGAAAAACAACAATGAAAAAAATCCAGTGATATGATGGTGCCTTCAGTTATTTCCATTCATAACAACTTTTTGTCTGAGTTTGCATATTTAACATTAAAAATTGACTTGTGTCCCGTTTTCTTTTCAAATGCTATATATATGTATAAATCAGTAATACTACTCTATCCTGCCAAGTATGGACTATCTTTGACATCTGGGGAAAACTAGGAAAAGCTTCATCCAGATATTTTTCTTCTAGCAGTCTGAGATCTCAGTAACTTATTTACTTTAGTTGCATTTCTACTCCTAGGCCTTTAGTGGTGGCCCCAGGAGGATTAACTTTCTGAAAGAAAGTTTGTATAGATGCTGCTCAATAGGATTAATTCCTAAAGCTAGTTTAAGGATTTGTGACCATTCTGATAACTGCCTATTTTTATGTAAGTTCTTGAGTCTTACATACAGCTTCCCTTACATGACACTTAAAACCTGCTCCTGGAATTCACTTTCTGGAAACCTTCTCCAAAATCTGAGAGAGATGTTCAGTCTGAAGAACTATAAACCTAGGGTCTTATCTACAGATATTGTTTACCAAAGCTAGCATTTCAGAACCCTGTCCCATAAGTGACCAGACTGATATTGGATGTTAACTTCAGCTGCAGAGGAGGGTCGGTAAAAATACCCACACAGTGAACACAGACAATATTGTGCATTTATGTTAGAGAGTCTGTGTGTGCGTGTACATATTGATATATTACAAAATTCTGGTAGAAATCAAAGTATTATTTCACCCTGACTGTTTGCATTGTTGATTCTTGCAATGCTGATTTTCTGTGCTAATATAACATTCAAAACTTAAGCTACGAAGGTTTATTTAGCAAGACAGAAAGCAAAAGTGAAAGTAAACAAAAAGATTCATGATTTTGACGTATGATTCTTCTGATATGATCAAAGATGTCCATTTACTGGAAGTTCTACTGAGTGTCAGGAAAAAAAAAAATGTAAAGGATTGGAGCTGTCGACAGGATGACACTTTCATTTTGAGGCACCTTTCAAGGTTTTGAAACTTGTTCTTTTTCCACATTGTGTTGAAATATCTGTTTTCCTAATGAATTATTTGGGTTTGGGGATGATGTCCAAAGGACCTTAGGTACCTGTTCCTCCCTTCCAGAGTCAGAAAAAAAATAGAAGAATAAAGCTTACCACACAGAAAACTACTGTAACCTAGGCACTTGCATATACTGTATATAACACTTCTATTTTTAAAAAACAGCGTAATAAGAGACAATTTACTTAAAATATGTTCTGAAAAACAACATTTAACAACTCTGCTCCTAAGAATATTAAAAAACGTTCACTTGTTTTAGGAATAACATTAAAGGGAACAAATAGACAGGGAACATCGTCTGAGAGAAGAAGTTATGCAGCTGAAGAGAATACAATGGTTTAACTTTGCAAGTGGGTTGGCATCCCTAGGGGAAACTGTGTTCTGCAAACACAGAGTCACAGTTCTTGTCACAAGTGTGTGCTGAAGCTTGTAATGGGTTTCTTCTGAACCTTTCACACTTCTGCTTTCCACAGAAGGTTCATTTACCTTTTTGAAGCAGAACAGAGCTGGTTTTAGATTGTCTTGATTCCAATAGACACAGAGGTCCCTTGAGTCTAAATTGGGATGCCTTCATTGAAGCAAGTTTTTATCTGACTTGTTGCTAGTGAATGGGAGAAAATGGCACTAGCTCTAAAAAGCTTCATGCCCTGTGTTTCTTACTTCATTAATTATCCCTTTCAGCAATTTCTCCACTACTTGCCTTACTTATGTCCAGTTCCCTAATTAAAGTTGTGAATACTCTTTTTAACTGAAATTCAGGCACTTTCTTAGTTTGTCACTGAGGAATAATTTCTCATGCATGATTAATTAATAATTGGATATAATGTTTCTATACAATTATTTTATTCACACAACAAATACACAATGTTTACAATGACCACTCCAATAAGTTCTGTATTTAGGAAACCGTGTCTCCGTAACTGTCACACCTGGAGAGTATGAAAACCTGTCACTGGCTCATTTCCTTTATATCTGTAGTTTGTAACTAGCCTCCTAGTCTTGCTGCAGAATTCCACTTTGGTTTATTTTTTAGCCTGCTTCTACATCTGATGCTCACATTTTTAAATCCCATTCAGCAATGCCCCATTTAAACAAATACTGAGTCCCAAAACAGTTTGACATGCCTGTTTTACAACTAGTTTACTATGATATAATTTTTCTTCCTTCAGCTGATATATATGATGTGAATGTATTTGTGATCAAATGGATGTTTGTAAAGGCTGTTCTGAAGCTGAAAATGTCTAGAATACTGCAGTGCACTGTGCTTAGGAAATAAGTTTCTGAATACTACATCTATCTACAGATATTCTAGCAATGTATTCTAGCAGCTCATAAGTCTAGCTATCCCGGGCTGCATCAAAAGAAGTGTGGCCAGCAGGTTCTATGATTATATGATTCTGTGATTGATTCTATGATTCTATGATCCTATGATTCTATGATCCTCTGTGCTGAGGTTTTAAGGCATCTCTCTTACATGACTCTTTCAATCCAAACATGACAGGAAGAGTCTGTCATGGGGTGTCAGTGTGTCCTTCCTGGGAAAGAGGGTTATGGAGCAGTCTATAACCTTGGAAACTGTAGAAAAAAACAGTAACAAGGGCTTGCAAGGGTGAGGGTGATTTTATGAAAATATATTGAGAATGATCGCTATGTCCTGTTCAGTCCTGTCTGAAGCTAGGGAGTTAATTTCATTTTCCATTTCTAAAACTTATCTAACACCTGTTTTCTGCTATAGATTGCTGCCCTCAGGCACCTACACGCTTCACTGTCCCTCTCCAGCCTCCTGTAGGGCTCTTCTCACAATTCCCACTGCCTAGGACCCCATTTGGGGACCATCAGTCTCTGCCTCAGGAAGGGGGTAGGATATGGAAATCCAGCTCCCCACAGCTCTCTCCAGCCTAGCCCCAGCTGCCCTTCCTTTGGCCAGGATGGTGGGGCAGGTGCTGGCTTCTAAGACATATCATGCAGCACTGGGGGAGCTTCTACAGCCTTTGGGGAGCACATGGTCCCAGCAGAACCTTAACAGGCAGACAAGAACCGCTGCGACCTAAGAGCTGTGGGGGATGCATGATCAAATCATACTTGATTTGCTGAATCCTTGTGGAATAAATGAGCTTTTAGGAACATGTGTGACACCAAAGCCAGATTTTCTGGTGAAACAAGAGAGCAGCAGTATTGTCTTCAGTACCATCTTACAGTTGGGGTCAGGGTCAGCCAAGGAACCCCTGCAAGACTGTGGGCTGATGAACCACAGGCACCATAGCACGAGGCACAGGGACACCCCCAAAATCCACCAGGGCAACCACTCATATTGTGAGCAGGCAGAATCAATGACTTCTTGTGGTGTAAGGAGAAGAAATGGGAACATGTGAGGCTGCGTGCTAACCTCCAGGGCGGGGGTTACTCGGCATGCATTCTTGTATTTGTTCTGCTGAAACTCTTCTACTTTGTATGAATAACTAAGCACACACTGGACTGAGGAGAGGAGGAGCAGAATTTCTATACCTTATTGATTACATGCAGCAGTGACTAAAAAGTTGTGACTTCTACTCGCAGTTATTGAAATAAGTTTTCCACTACTGTTTTATATATGTGGAGAAACTTGTTACACTCCCAAGACTTTTCAAATATCTACTGGCATGTTATTTACTTTTAAAAAAAATTTCCTCCAATTTTGATATTTAGAGAAAAAAACATATCTATAGAAGTATTGCATCCCAGTGAAGAGAAGATGGAAGATTATTTCCATTTCTAAATTTTGCAATCAGATTAGCAAATGAAAATTAAATTGAATACAAACAAGACATTAGTTTGGTGGGGGTTTTTGGTTTGGGTTTTTTTTCCCCAAAAATATCCTTTGTTGTTTAACAAAGGTGAGCTAATCAGTTATATGGATGAGTAAATATTTTATGAATATGTTCACAACTTTTTTAAAAAAAAATTTGAAAATGATAACCAAAATCATATGTATAACAGCTACTCCCCCCAAAATAGACACCAACTGAAAATAAAAATAAACATCAAAAACTTCCACTTGAAAACTATTGCACAAACACATAGAATTTAAAACTCAAATATATTCATGTTCATAGAGACTTTTTTAATTTGATGTTTGCATTTATTCCCTGACTTGAATCCTCTGAAATAATTTGAGTAAATATAGGTCTGAGCATAGCCAAGTTGTAAAGCTGAAGCTTAAATCTATTCTTTGGAAGAGAGTAGTTATATACATACACGACTTTGAGCACTTTCCTAATCAGCTGGATCTAAAAGGATTAAAATACACAAATTTCAACACTATCCTAGATGAATGTAGAGAAACAGGATGAAACATTCTGTTGTTGTTAGGATCTGACCTTTCCTGGATTTCAATGTAAACAGAATTAGCAATCTTCATGGTATTCTCCACAAACTAATCTTGTTTCAATTCCTCCTGTTTCACATTATCTCTGTAGTTCTTAGATTACCACAGTTTATTGCAACAGATTAGACCAATGTAAAATATGACATGCATCTTATTGGCAAGAGCAATGTGCAGGAGTTGCTGTCCATAAACTTTGGTAGAGTTGCCAACACTCAGTGCTTTAGGTGTAGGCAGCCCAATAGAGAACTTTACTCCAAACGTGTGCAGTATTTCACTATTATAACTCCATCATGGTCAATTAGCCAGACATGTTCCTGGCTTTTATCTTCAAAAATGATGCTTCTTGATTATTTATGTTTCCAAAAGCTATTATTGAGTAATTCAGTGTAGTGAAGGACTTCAATATGCTCCACCATTGTGACTGTAAATCCAGGTGTTAATACTCCCTGGTGGGTCATCATCTCACTGCAGAAACCTAATAAAGTTGCCATTAGCTGGCAGTATACACTGAAGAAAGCTATACAGCCAGCTGATCTTCTCATTAGAGAAAGGGCTACTGGAGAATGCCAAGAGATTATCTGAATTGTCCAAGATTTTAAAGAGAGGAAGGGGAAAAAACTAGAGAACACTAATTTTCACAGGTTGCTTCTAGGAACAATACTGGAAGCAGTAACTAACAATGGATGGAGGATAAGGAACGCATGGCTTGTAGGAGAAGAGCAGACCGCAGCTTAAGTAGTCAGGCTGTATTACTAGTCCAATATTGGTTCTGCACTCTTGCTTCTGAGAATAACTTTAATAATCATCTTATTCTGACAAATTCAATGTAATTTTACTTATCTCCTGAACAGATAGAGTCATGAAAGATTTGCCATCTTTGACTGGTAGAGGAAATATGGGGAAAGCGGATAAAATACTACTAAGTAAATTGTTGATGACTTTTTTGGCTACTACTTTTAAAAAAATATTAGATCTAATATCATTATTGTGATAACATCTTAGGATGTAATAATCATGTTCATATCAGGTGCAGGATGAATTTGGTCCACCTGAGGAAAAAGTAGTAAGGAAAGTTTCTGTCCACTGGTATATGCTCCCATTCAGAGACTGGAGTGAAACAAGTTTTTTTGGGTTTTGTATTTCTTCTCTAACAGCAGTCAACAAACACATTGTTTCATTCATGTATCATTCCGGCTTTCAAGGGCAATGATCTCCCAGGAAACTTGGGATGCTTCCAAGATCTTGAGTTGGAATGTCTGTTCTGGCTGTGCCACCAGGAATATTTCTGGGTATTTTTACCAAAACATCCTTGTTTCCCAGAAAAGACAATTTAGTAATGCAACCCAGGTTATAACCAGAGTACACTCTGATCAGGTAAAAGTGTGGATGAGCAGTGAATCTAAAGTCAAAAGGTATCAGTGAATACGTGTCACATGGAGAATGACTTCACAATCTATTCTGATGTTGTTCCTTTACTTCAAGTCCTTAAGGGCTGTGTGACCCATGAGACTGTCAACATAAGCACAGCATAATCATATTTCTGGCTTCCCCCCCCTTTGCTTTTTAAGAACACTTTATCATTACCTGCAAAGAACAGGTATGCCAAGTCATGACCTTAGAAGTGATAAAATTCCAGAATTACAGTTATTATGCTATTTGAGTTTGCTGTCACTTGCTATCACATGCACAGAGATACACTCCAGAACATCTTTCTCTAATTGATGGCTCTTGCTTTCAGAGTGGTCACTACCCCATTTTCTGCAAAAAGAAAAGGTGTCTTGGAAGCTAACAAGGTCTTGACAAGCGGGATGTTCATGTGGATAAACTAATTCCCTCAAAAAAATCCCAGAAAACTTCTGCATCTTCAAGGGTCAGGGCATGGGAAACATGGTTCAGTGAATTGCTTTGTTCATGTGGTGAATATATAGATCAATAACAGTACTGGGGTAATGGCAGAGATCATATATCCAAAAAGTTTCTCACCCTTTCATTGCAAAAGCAGCACAAAAAAGGTATGAAGATAACACTCAGTGACCAAATGCACTAACCTGGAATATTAGCAACACAAATTTTAATATGTTTCTACCTGCCTGCAGCTGTTGACAGGGTAGTTAACAAGAAGAACAACAAGAGTTGTCAGAATATTCTTCTTTAAAACATTTGAAGTAAAGATTGAAATAAAAATATAAAGAAGTAAGTGAGGCAAACTTTTTCCTGCATTAAAGACTCCTGTCCTCCAAAGCCACTCACTCCCGATGCACAGCTGGTAGCCATTGCAACAAAAACTGTAATTCTGTAATATCCTCCCATGTAAGCTGTTTCAGTTTGTGTGTTTTGCGTACCCTGTTGTGTCTTAGGTTCTTTCTACTGTTTCCCTGTTTATCCTAAGGAAGAGTAAACAGAGAAAATACATTATTTGCTGGATAGTTATGCAAGTTGGAGTAACAGATCTGCACTGTAGACATAGTCAATTGGGACTGCAAGACTGGCTAGTATACTGCCTCAAAAAAAAGTGTCTCAAAATTTTAAGAGGTAATTTTTTTTTTATTTTGTTAATTAATCCTTTATAAAAGATTCATATTCAGTTATAAATATTGATTCAAAGACTATTGCTCTAGTATTATATACTTATAAAGACAGAACTAGTACTTAAAATCCAGGACAGATCTCATATAAGAAGCACAGACTGCAGTGGTCTCATTTATACCTCAATGTTCAGTCATGACATCTTCACGAGGAATAAATATTAGCTTCCTTGAAATATACATTGATATCATACTCTAACCACTATCAATAAAGTCCTCGGAGAAAATCCTAACCATTTTATTATATATATAAAAAAATCCTTAATCATGAATTTTTATGCACTCTTGATTTTCTCAAAGGTTCTTGTAGGTCATTTGAGGTTTAAAAATGATAAACAGCTTATTTGAAGCATTTTGGTTAATGCAAATATTAGAACTAATAAAACCCCCAAACATCTCTGTCCCAATTTTTTCATATTCCGGTACACTGACATTTGCTTTCACTCAGAATTGGAACACAGTAGCATCTCAGAAAGTTTACAAAGAGAAGAAAGTTGTTTGGGGTATACTTTGTCTTATTTTAAAAAAATTAATTGAGAGAAATTCCTCAGGAAAGGAAGAGTTTATATATTTATGTCTGGGTGGAAAAATGGTTGGATGGCTGGGCCCAGAGACTGGTGGGAAATGGAGTTAACTCCAGCTGGAGACCAGTTACAAGTGGCTCAGTGCTGGGTCCAATGTTCAATGTTCAGCCCTGTTCAATGTCTTTATCAATGATCTAAATGAAGGCATTGAGAGCACCCTTAGCAAGTTTGCAGATGACACTAAGCTGGGTGGAAGTGTCAATTTGCATGAGGGTGGGGAGACTCTGCAAAAGGATCTGAACAGCCTGAACTTCTGGGGTGAGACCAATGGCATGAGGTTTAACATGGCCAAACCTCTGGAGTGCGTCCAGAGAACAGTGACAAAGCTGGTAAAGGGGCTGGAGAACAGGCCTTATGAGGAATGGCTGAGAGAGCTGGGGTTGTTTATCCTGGAGAAGAGGAGGCTGAGAGGAGACATCATTGCTCTCTACAACTACCTGAAAGGAGGTTGTGGAGAGGAGGGAGCTGGCCTCTCCTCCCAGGTGACAGGGGACAGGATGAGAAGGAATGGCTTCAAGTTCTGCCAGGGGAAGTTTAGGCTAGACATCAGAAAAAGAATTGTCATGGCAAGGGTCATTGGGCACTGGAAAAGGTTGCCCAGGGAGGTGGTTGATTCACCAACCCTGGAGGTGTTTAAAAGACAGATGGATGAGCTACTGAGGGGCATGGTTTGGTGGTTGATAGGAATGGTTGGATTTGATGATACTGTGGGTCTTTTCCAAACTAGTGATTCCGTGATTCTGTGATTTGCTCTAGAAGCAAATCTAGCAACGGAAACAGTTTTAAGACTTGAGTCTGTCCAACTCTGATGTGCCAATTTGCAATTTATTTTGAAATAACTGTCCATTTTGCATGCTATTTGAAGTCAAATTATCACTTTGATATGCAATATTTTAATGTGGCTTTCAACAAGCGGTGCTTGTTTGGTTTGAAATATCATTTGAGAAAAGCAAAAGAAAAATTGTCAGAATCAAGACAATGTTGACTAAAACATATTTCCTACTTGGAAACTGTTAATTTTCAAAGGAGAGTGTTCCAGTTAACAGCCTTTATGCTTCTGGGGCCTGTTATTTAGTTATATTTTCATGCCAACACACATACAAAGAGGAGATGTGGATTTCTATGTAATCCAGGATGAACTTCAGGAAGAAAAATAACACTCCCTGTACTTCTCACAGCTCTTACCTGGGGATTTTGGAAAGGCAGGGAAAGTCCTCTTAGAGCTCACAAGTCACTCTAAAAAGCTGACAGATCAGTCTTCCTTGTCATTCTCTCACTTCTAGTTACAGAATCCAAGTTGGAAACTGTGATCAGTAGGAATGGGGGGCACTAGGTGAGATTGATACAGAACAAAATAACAAAGAATGATGTAATTGGGATAATTTAAAGATACCTGTGTGTAGTGAAGAGGGAAAGAGGCAGTGACGGATTCAGGAGCTCCCAGTTTGGGTTGTCAATGGAAAATTGACACCACAAAACTTTAACCCATTTCATCTACAAGGTCTTCACAGAGCATGGGCTGTATCTTATTATCTACCTCTTTGGTAAACTTCAGAATATGCTAAGAATCCTGTAAATCTGTTTCAGACTATATATGTGACAAATGTACTATGCTAAATATAAAATTTAATAATGATCCTTTTCATTTGTAACCATCTTCATCCCACAAGTCAAATGGATTTGAAGAACTTTAAACAAAGAAACTTTGGAAGTAGAATAAAAACAAGGTATACCCGTGAGAACCACATAAATTTTGACATGATATAAATGTAACATCCAGTTAATAGGACAGAAGAAGTTGCAGTGCATGCTGAATTCTACCTTGATTAGAAATATCTCTGCTGGAAGGACCTTAGGGTCCTGAGGGACACAATACTTAAGTCAGCAGAGTGCTTTAGCAACTATGAAGGGAAACTGTTTCCTGCGCTCCATGAGCAAGATTATAGCTAGCAAATCAAGATATGCTATTATTCCACTCTGGTCATTCTGGTCTTGGAATGCCATATTCCATTTTAGTTTACTTCCAGGTCTAATTTGCTTGTTTAGTTTGCTTCCAGGTCCAAAGTAGGACCACCAACCAAGACATTTAAAGGTTGCAGCATTTGATTTATGAAGGGAGATAGATACCTTTTTTAAAGTGAGAAAAATCAAATACTGGAAAAGGCTTCATAGAGAGTGATAAAATCCACTTCATAAGAAATTCAGTTTGACAAGGCCCTTGTTCAAAGGTCTTACCTTTAAGAGACATTTAGATCAGAGGGTTTTTTAACTTTCCATATTAACATGTCCCCTACTTCCTTACCTAATTTTTTTGATTAACAAATCCATAATGTCTCTGTTTTTACCTTTCTTATCCTTTGTGGCTTTTCCTCACTTATTGTCTCACATTTTAACACAAAATTCCTGCGTAGAAGTGTGTAAAACATCACACTTATGTCAAGTTTGGACTTGGATATCAGACACTCGGGCTCTTGAACTGAGATTTTCTCACTTGATCTACATTGGTCTTGCTTTGGAGTTAAAGTAAACAGGCCTTTATGTACACATGAATGCAAATTACCAAGTTTTTAATGTCTAATTTTTGAGATACACCTTAATAGAAAGTTAATAATAATACTGGAAGGGAACATGTTGCTCTGCATATGTATATGGTTCAATGTAAGTTGAAAAGTGTATTCATACTCTTCTGGCATTCCTGAGGGAATTTCTTAGAAGCTTTTTTAACAACTGGCCTTAGTATGTCACTTTTATTTCACAGTATCACTTTAGTTGCAGGAGCAGGTTCAGGAACATCAACATGACCTAATCAACATTCAGAATCCACTTGGCNTTCAGGTGGTTGTAGAAAGCAATACGGTCTCCCCTCAGCCTCCTCTTTTCCAGGCTAAACAACTCCAGCTCTCTCAGTTGCTCCTCATAAGACTTGTTCTTCAACCCCTTCACCAGTGAAAAGTGGTTTCTGGCAGAAAGAGCATATAATTATACATATCATTATAAATTCTTATACAAAGCACAATGGATTCAGTGAAAAGACTTAAGTGTTTTGAGTCTTTTGGCAAAGCCAGCAAGAGTTGTAAAAAAGAGGGAAGAAAGAATGATGGAAGGCATTCGCAATAGATTCTGTTTGGTAAAATAAGGAATAGAACGACTACCTGTTCAGATGAAGGCACCACAAAACTAGAGTAACTCTCCTAGTCTAAAATAGACTACTCAAGACTTGTAGAGAGGTCAAAGCCAGAAGAATATTATATTGCTTATTTAACTGGGCTAAAGTCAGTCATAGTAGATCTACTGAAGTCCATAGGACTATGTTGATATATAATGCCTCTGGACACAGTTTGGAAAAATGTACACATTCCCATGGATAGAAGGCACAGTGCATTAACAGCCTCAATACCTAGAATATCACACTGGAGCTATCTCATACCAGTAAGGAAAATTCATCTTAGTCTTTGAAGTCTGGGTAAATATAAAGGTATATTAATTTTTCCTGTAATTATTACAATGCCCGGCATTTGGGCAAGTTTTATGTCAATTTGATTACAGTACTACTTCTTGACAGCTATTGTGATTTGTACTTCTTAAACATCTTTACTCTCTAATCCAGGATATGAAGCTAATTAGTTCTAAGCATGAAAATGTAAGGTAAAACTATCTTACACTGCAAATGTTTTTTATACTTCACTCAGTGATTTACCTTAGATTAAAAAGACTAAAAAAAAAATAAATAAAAGGCTAAACTAGAATAGAAATGATAATAAATTTATCTGTTCTGTATAGAATGGGTAATTATATATTAAACTTTCCAAAAAAACTTCAAGCCCTTTATCCGTAAACTTGTTCTTACAGCATGATCCATTGTTCCTTAAAGACAGAAAACTACGTATACCAGTGTCTTTATTAATGTGTTGTAATAGATCACTAGTCTATATTTCTTTAGCCCATCCTTGGTAACATATTAAGAACATTATTTAAAGCTCATTATTCACTGAAATAACACATGGAAAAGCACAAGTTGGTTAGTTGTGATATTTTATTAGAGTGAGCATTTCGGGATTTTATTCTCAGTCCCTCATCAACATAAAACACAGTAAAGAGTTCATAAATCTAATTAAGGACATTAGAATAAGGAAAAAACACTGAATATTTAGTTAGGATATTCAAGCCTCATGTATAAGCAAGCCATTACAGGCAGTCATAAATGCCAATTGATAAGCACTCAATAACTCCTAGTAGCTAGAAACACAAAATGTAGATGGAATAGTAGTCTGCAAGGGTTTAAGTGGTTTGTTTATCTGGTTGTTTGTCCTCTTCCCTCTCTCTCACTACCACCACTACCACCCCAAGAAAAAAATGTGAAACACTGGTAAATTAAAAAAAATAATAATAATCAGCAAATCCCTAGCACCACAGTACTTTACTGGGATGCTGCTCAGGTTTGGGCTGCCATACTCATGTCTTAATCTTCACAACAAAAAGACAAGGAGAAAAAGAAAAAGAGAGATGAACATATGAGTCAGTGCAAAGGGCAGGCAATGGGGTGCTAAGAGATTAGAGTCCATTTTCTTGTTTCTAGGAAATTATTTTTGTCTATGTTTCTCATTCAGCAGGTCAAAATCCTTCACTGATACATTCTATTGTGAGACTCCAGAGGACATTCTTGTAGTACTACACTTCTCTGAACAGGATCCATGACTAAAGCACTGGGAAACCCATGGAAGCCAGAAAAAGAAGCTTCTTGTTTGAGGGTCGTGACTACAAAGGCAGCACTTTGCAGCTTGTTGAGCAGTGAAGAGGTATGCTTTGGAGACCTTGCAAGGACCAACAGGAGAAATTCAAGTACTAAGGAAATGCAGATAGTCTTTTAGCCACTTGAGCAGTAGTTCTGAGTACATTTGTGAAATATAATTTAATAGGTTAGGCACTTCCAAAAGCTGACAAATGGTGAATTATCCTCTTTATTCTAGCTCTACATATTTGGGCCATGAACCTTCAGATTTTCTAGTTTTAGTCATTTGTTTCCTGTTCTTTGCAAGACAATTTCAAAGGAGTGTTCTTAGACTTTCCAATGAAAGTCTTGATGGTAAAAAAGATATGGAGTCCATGTACCTATGAATAAGTCTTCTCCAAGCCTGACATCTGGAACTAGATTTGTGACTAAACACATCAGATTCCAGATGAATAATTTCCATTCAGAACATCTGTTATCAGTATTCCACAATATAATATTAAATAAATGTAGCTTTAGGGAAATCATCAGTCCTAGTCACTCTGATAGTGCACTGAGATTCTTTCTTAACCTAGACTCCAGATGTTTGTTTGAACATTTATATCAATCCTGTTATCAATGAACTAATACAGTGAAGAGCAGGAAATCAGTATTAGAAAACAGTTACTTTTAATCCTTTGAAACTAGTAGGGATTATTTTTTGTTGTTATGGTTTTATGTGAGTGTAGATCTTGTCTGAATTTTTTTTTTACTTTTTCCCCCTCAGTTTTGGATTTTTATTTCTTTATAGCTCATAATTCTTGAAAAGCACATGACTGAACTATCTTCTGCAACTGACCCAATCACAAATGTAATTGCTCCATTATATTTTTTTATTACTCTACATAATATTTCAATTAAAATGTCCCTTCAGAATGCTATAGTTTAAGTGTTTTCAGCCTTCTCTCCCTTCCATAGCTATATTGACTTGAAAAATAACAAACAAGTGTAAATGACATTTACAGCTCTTAATTGGTGTCATTAGCAGTTCTTATTATTCAGCAGGACAAGCAGTGGCCTTTTATTGAGAATTCAGTGATGCACATCTGCTTTGAACTCATCAGACTTAAAGACAAGTAATAAAACAGCTGAGTGAATGAATTAGGGCCATACCCATCACTGAAGTATACTTGCAAGAGATTTATATTTTTTGCTTAAAAAAAGATGACTTTGCGGATGATGATCATAGAAGGGTTAATGCTTCTTTAATAGAAGTAAATCTTGAAATAAAGTTAATGTATTGAATCATTAATAATAACCTACTTTTTTTCTCTCTTATTGCCAGTGTTAATTGCTGTAAGGCAGACCTTCAGGAAAATCAAGGGGGATTAGATTCATAATAGCATATAAATACAAAGGGGCAGTTGCTATCTATAAAAGGTAAGAGTGAAGGGATTTTTGATCCTTCAGGTTTGTATTGCTGAGGACTAAATTGATGTTTTAGATACCCAAGACCAAAGTCATGGACTCCATAACCCATGAGAAGGTGGTTAGAGACTTGCTTGCCCAGTTAGACAACCACAAGTCTATGGGGCTGGATAGGATCCATCCAAGAGTATTGAAGGGGCTGGTGGATGTGCTTGCCAAATCCCTTTCCATCATCTTCCAACAGTCCTGGCTGGATGCTGGCTGATGTTGTGCCCATCTACAGGAAGGGCTGCAGGGAGGATCCAGGGAACTCCAGGCCTGTCAGTCTGACCTCAGTGCCAGGGAAAGCCATGGAACAGGGGATCTTGAGTGCTATCATGAAGCACATGCAAGAGAACTGGGTGAGGCCAGTGACAAGCGGTGTCCCCAGGTCTCATTGCTGGGTCCAGCCCTGTTCAGTGTCTTCATCAATGACCTGGATGAAGGCATTGAGTTTGAAGATGATACTATGTTGGGTGGAAGTGTCAATCTGCTGCTGGTAGAGAGGCCCTCCAATGGTGTCTGGATAGGCTGGACCACTGGGCTGAGACCAGTGTCATTAGGTTTAATAAGGTCGAATGCCGGGTCCTGCACTTGGGGCACAACAACCCTATGCAGTGATACAGACTAGGAGAAGTCTGTTTAGAAAGCTGCCCGGAGGAGAAGGACCTGAAGGTTTTGGTTGACAG
>WAAB01020781.1:13693-34837 GCA_013389865.1 Piaya cayana | reverse complement strand
AGATTTGATATCAGGAAAAAAAAAATTCACAGAAAGGATCATTGGTCACTGGAATGGGCTACCCAGGGAGGTGGCTGATTCACCAACCCTGGAGGCATTTAAATGGCAGATGGACGAGGTGTGGAGGGCATGGTTTAGTGTTTGATAGGAATGGCTGGACTCAATGATCTTGAGGGTCTTTTCCAATGTAGTGATTCTGTGATTCTGTGAAGTTTTTGTTCTTTAGAGCATCTTTATTAGACTTCCCCACTTTGGTACCAAAATATCTTAGACTTCTACATTTGTGTCATGAACATCCATATTTCTTCTTGCATATATGCACATAACAAACCAACCTTTTAGTGAAGATAAGTGAGTTCCATTAAACTCCATGGCAATTGAAAAAGTGAAGAAAGATTAATCTAGTTTTACACTAGACTTCTTCATTGGAGGAACCATGTAGTCTCTCTACACAGTATGTGACAGGTACCACCATGGACAGATTTAGAGAACTAGCATAGATATAGTCAATTACAGGAACATTTATATGTCTAGTTTTAAAAATTTTAAAATAAATTAGTCATCTTGTAAAGTAAATGGAAAGAGGCTCGAGAGACTTACTCATCTCATCCTAAAATGGGCAAACATGATAGGTCAGATTAAATATACTTCTGATTTGTTTTGAGTAGAGAAAGGGCAAGTGTCCTGCTCAGATTTCATCACCCTCCAATGTGTGTTATTAGATTTTTATTATTTAACAGCAAGATCAGGAATGAGTTGCATTTCTAACAGGCATTTCTATCACACAAGATCAAAATGTGTTCACCACAGCTCTGAAATCTGCATGCAATTTCACCCTGTAGATTTCCTATTGTAGTTTCATAGCTTTACATACTGCTTTCCTGCTGTTTCATTCTTCCCATGAATTAGATAC
Organism: Piaya cayana; assembly: GCA_013389865.1. Taxonomy (NCBI): domain Eukaryota; kingdom Metazoa; phylum Chordata; class Aves; order Cuculiformes; family Coccyzidae; genus Piaya; species Piaya cayana. The sequence continues at coordinate 33,924 of WAAB01020781.1, read as the reverse complement.
AATATCTAAATGCCTTATTCTTTATTTTATTAAATGAAAAAATATAAATTCTTTATAGAGTTAATCCATACTGGATACTCTGGTAGTGGGATTCAGATAAATATGATCAGAAGAAAAAAATCTCAGTACTTATGCTTTCCTGTAAAAAGAAGGAAACTTGGTTAAATTTTGTTAATTCTGCATAACATGGTAATTCAATGTAACCACAGCCCAATGTGAATAAAAACTAACCAGTAAAGACTCTAAAATGCTGCCAAAAATTAAGATTACTTAGAAAAGTTGTCTTTTCATTGGACCTATACACCGTAGCAGACAGATGACTGCCTACCTCTTCATTAACGTTTTAACATTCAGAGTGATAATTAGTATTCCTTATGAACAGTACATGTTGAGAATAAAGCTTAAAAAAACAGTCTGAGAATTCTGAAATGAAAAGGAAATGTTTATTGAGCAGAAGTCCTTTTTGACTCCTGTATTACCAAAAGCAGTGACCATTAAATAACAGAGGCAATGTAAAACTGAGGCACCAAAACTTAGCTACTGGTAACTTCTTCAGGCACATATACCCTTGGTCAAGGTTACTCAAAGATGTACGACACACTTATAATGGAATGATGGATTTACCTAGGTCCCAAACCAGAATCCAACTAGCTTTTCTCTTTGGGGAGCTTGATGATGAAACAAGATCATCCTTGAATGTGGCATACAGCTACCACATGGCTTATGCTCCAGTTAAGCACCATATTGATCTATTTTTGACCCCATAAATAAATAGTGTTAGAATTCACAGTTATCCTTTGAAGGATGATGAATTTAATACTAAACTATATGAAAAAAAAAGAAGAAAAATATTTAAATTGTTTCAAACTTTAAATTTTATCCATTAGAAACAAAAAGGTTGTGTTTGTGATCAATTTATGGAAAAATAAAAATATTTCCATCTCTGAGCTAGTATGAACTATTTTTTCAGAAAAGATCGAAGACTCCCTATGTTAGTTGACTGAAAAATGGTCCTATTTTGAAGTCAATGTTTTGAGACCATGATACAATCAACACCTATGGATCCTTTTAAGCCAAAATCTATTTCTTCAGAGATGTGGAAGAGCACAAACTTACTCCAGAGAATGTACTTTTATAACATTATTCCTCTGTTTTCTACTGGCTTTAATGAAGGAATGAAACCAATTGTGTAGTTTGACTTTTATTTGTCTCACCATGGCATCTGGGATACTTATCCATGTCTGAGAATTAATTTTTTTTTCCCTTCTCTTTAGTGGACATAGAGAAGTAACACATTTTAGGCATCTCAATAAACCACAGAATGTTTCTATTTCTTGTACAGAATTTATTTACTTAGTTATTTACATAACTTCTTTTTTTAAAAAAATATATTTTATATGTCAAAGAACTGTTATGATCTTGTTTTAAGAAAAAGCTGACATTCAGCCTTTTTTGTATGTGTTCCCAAATGTTTTTTTTTTTTTTTTTTCTTTTCTGCAAGTAACTTTCTATGTCCTTTCTGAAGATATAAACCATGGTATGACTAGATTTCCTTTTCTCAACCTTTTTTGTTTATTTTTGTTTGGTTTAGTTTTGACTTTTTAAATTTTTTTTCTCTTGACACTTACAGGGAACAAAAGTATCCAAGTGCTCATCACCTCCTAGTTAGCTGAGATTAATATCGGTCAATTTGTTCACAAATCCTTAGGAAGACCGAAGGAAGATGGCTGTAGGAAAATAAACTAACAACAATGAAAATGATAGAACATAAAAGCATAGAGCAATAGTCACTATGTCTCTTTTAATTACTCTCTTTTTTCCCCCTAGTTAATAATTTATTTCCCAAAGGAGAATCAAAGGAAGTTGTATGCATCAGATAGCTATATTTTTTTTCCATTACATTTGGGTAGAAGGCAGGAGTTATACTTATTTATCTTATATATGAAAACAGTTGAGTGAAGTACAGTTCATGTAATGTGAAATGTTTTATTTGATATTGTTCAAGGTAAATGAATTTGTTGCAGAGATGAAGACTGGAAGGAAAAAAACCCAAACCTTATAAAAGCAAATGTTGTAAAAACTAGAATCTTTTTCACTGCTTACCACTAAGGCAGAATACTCTGTATTAATTGAATATATATACATATATATTAAGGTATTTCCAAAATACAGACAATCTCTTAAAATGTCAGGAAATCATATATGACTGAGTTGACTGTTTTCATTTCCATATTTTCAGATAATGTAAATCCAGAGGACTAAATATATGCTACACAAATGAGAATCTGGAACGACTGCCTTGATTTAATTACTGACCAATTACTGATAAAACTCATATGTCATTTTAAATAACACTTACTTTCTAAAACTGAGGTATGCTTCTGGTTTTCAACGTGTGTACAGTCATCGGCAAAGCATGAAGAATGCATAGCTATGCATGCTTCGTTCCATTTCCTCAGTCAGTTTGAGGGTTTTGATTTTTTGCCAGCAGAATTTTTCTGATAAAATCAATGAAATGAAATCACTTTTCATGTTTTCTTTCCTGGGGAAGGTAAGGAAATAGGGATATATAAGAAATTGCACATCAACACTGTACTGCATACTTCAGAGAAAGATAAAGAATTGATGAGGACATCTGATTATATTAATATTCCTAGCAAAGTATGGTTACCTGTTCAACTGATAATAGTCCTGTTGTACTGTAAATACTCAGAGTACCAAAATAAAACAAAACACAAAAAAAACAACAAACAGACAAGATCCCACAAACAATTTATATAATGGAGTGTATGATCTAAACATATAATAAAGGTAGAGGAGATATCATTATCTCCATCATATTGATGGACAGAGGTTAGCGAGCAGCAACATTGCAGCTGCAGGTCTGCATTAAACTCAGACCTTCTGAATGACTATCATGCAGTGTTCTATCTAAAAGAACAGACTTTGAATTTGTAAATTTTGTGATAGATGCCATGGACTTCCTGTGAAAGACTGGAAGCTAAAGCTTGTCTTTGCCCACTAAATGTTCTAACCATTTCAGCATCTAAATATGAGCTGGTTTCCACATTCATGCTGATTGCAGAGTTATTGCTCCTTGGCTGGTTAACAAAGGATGATCTTACAAATGGTCCCTGGCTGCTCTCCCTGGAAGTTGTGTGCATGTGTGTTTGTTCTCCACGTCCTCAGACAGCAACAAAGCAATTCTATTGCAGTGGGAACTAGTTCAGAAGCCATTAAGTACCCATATGAGGATCTACTCAAATGGCTAGATTTGCTGTTAACAGCACAACAGAGATTGAAGCAGCCCCAACAGTAATTCTAGATGGCAAACAGCACCAGAGGTAGCATAGCTACCACAGCTGTAAATATGATGAGCATGGATGGGAGTGACAGTAGGGAATATCATTACAGTGACTTGATCAGATGTGACTGAAGATGTAATGATATGATCCCTTTGTTACCACGGATGGTATTAAAGATGGGTGCATTTCCACCTCATCTTTGCCTTTCTTTTTCTACAATATTAAAGGAAACAACTGGTTGCCCAGCTATGGAAGCCAAGGCAATCTGGATTTTTTTGTGTGCTCTCTCTGTGAGCTCTTACTACAACCCTCTTCTCCAGGGAAGAGTACAACTCAGTTATATAACTACCATCGGTTTTTTATAGTCATTAATACAAAGTTTTAATAGACTATTTCAATGTCTCTGACAATGGGTCATTGAAAGTAGTGTACAGACTGTTGGGACACAGGACACTGGGATTGTAGTACAAAGGAATGTTAAAGGTACCTATAATGGAAATCAAATCATTAGAAGCAATCAGTGAAGGATTCTGATCAGTACTTGGTTGTCCTATCCAAATTGTATTGAGTTAACGTTAGTTTCCCTTTATAAATCATTAATACACGGTAATATTAAATTTAAAATTTTAAAGAGCTGGCTCAGGAGAAAACAAAAACATTAAAGTAGATTTAATCTAGTACTTACAACTTCAGGACATGCCAGGAGTGTAATGGAAACAACGCATAGTAACAATTTTTTTAAGGCAGAATAACTAGGATAATCCAAGGAATTACAAGTTTCATTTAGATTTGAAGGAAAATGATGGACCATTTGAGAAACACCTGAATTAACAATAAGTAAAGGAAAGTAATGTATTAATGCCAGTGAGTGTGCACAGGTTGGAAATAAATCTTTTCAAACCATCTCATGACAATGCTTTGATGAGAGGACTAATTCAATTCAGTAAAGTAATAATACTGAATAATAATGGAACTCCTTCAAAGCACTTGACTTGTATACAAGAAACTAAGAAGAATTAAAACCCCCATTGTTCTTCAAATGACACTGAATTATTAAAGAAATGGTGGGTTACTATGTCCCACAATGTAATTGGAAATTGGGAATTAATACTAATGAAGTGGGTTTTAACTGGGGTGTCACTGGGATTGATTTTTGGCTCTATGCTAGTAAACATTTTATCAACAAGGTGGAAAAAAACATAAAATCATTACCTGTAAAGCTTGCAGTTGATACAAAAGCTAAAAGAATGATAAATATTGAAGTATACAGGCCATTGATACGCAGTACTCTGTCTGCAATAATCTGGGGAAAAGGAGAGCATTAAACTTCAGATATATGAACAAGTTATTCTAGCACCGCATATAACAAGTCAGCTGATTCATAGTAACTATCCATAGGAGTAGACTACCCTGCAGAAAATCAAGGCTGTTCAAATTAGTTTAGCTCAGTGAAAAGAGAGCTAAGCAAACTCAGTTTATCTGATGTTTAACCCAGATTTATTGTACACAACAGGGACGACAGTAGAGGTCAGCTGACATGAAATAATAAGTTTTGTGTCTAAGCCTGGTGTGCATTTTCAGTGTAGCTAATACTAAGTAAAATATTTAGGAAAGAAGCATATTTGTCATATTAATAAAACAGAAAAACTACAGCAAAAATTTAAAAATAAAAACAAAATAATATTAGAGAATAAACTAGTGGAAAAAAAGAATAGAAAAAACCAAATGGAAATGTAGACACATTTACGTTTTTATAGTAAGAGTAATTAACTATTAGGATTACAAGATTTATGTTGGATTGTCCATTGCTGGACATTTTTTTAACAAGACTGGATTTTGTTTTTCTCTAAAATAATTGTCTACAAATCACTGCTCTTGACTTGAAGCAGGAGTTAAAAATCCTATGTTCAATGCTATGGAGACTAAACTAAATAAATCCAATGATATCTTCTAAATTCAAAATCCAAGACTCTTATAAAGGTTCATTAGTGATTTGTCTGCTTTAAAGTAGTTGATGAACAGTAGGTATCTAACAAGAAAAGACAGCATGTGCATTCTCTGTAAGAAGTCACAAGCATTATTATTATTTCTGCATCTATTGATTTTATTCTGCATTAGCTAAAGGATTTTGCTTAGTCACAACTGAATGAATCAATGTTTTAGTTTTAGACTTAAAATAATCACTGCAAATTCAGTTTAAAGAGCAATTGTGAAATCATACTGCTGAAGTAGTGGATTTAAATTCTTTTTGAGTTTTTTTTATTTGCAATAAATAAAGAAGTGTTATAGAAATAGAGATCAATTTCACCTCAATATTACAATTGAATTGTGAGGTTTCTTGACTATCTTGGCTTCTGCTGTAAGTGTTGGAAAACAAGGACATCTCTTACACCTTGCTTGCTGATTCTGGTGAGATTAATCAGCTTTTAAATAGAGTTAGCCTTGTTTTCTGAAGTTGTAGTTTACAAGATTAACTAGAGGAAGATACTCAGCTTNAAAAAAAAAAAAAAAAAAAAAAAAAAAAAAAAAAAAAAAAAAAAAGTCATACCAACACTACCCCAAAAAATCCAAAACACAAAAAATCCTGCTGAAACCACTTAAAAGCACTTAGCTGTCTTCATACTGAAAGATTGTAATTATTCCATCTCTTTGATCGCTGAGCCTACAAGAAGTTTGCAAGTCACTGAGGCCTCTGGGTCAATGATAGTAGTCTCAGCCCATCATCCCTTATGCAATTACATCCAATGGTCTTTGGTTAAGGCAGGAGCTGTGTGAAAATTTGCATGCATTTTATAAGTGAATGATGGCTGATGGCATGGAAATAGTTTTTAAGATGAACAGATATATGTATACATGATCAGTTGACACTTAGTATAGCATTTAACCAAACCAACATAAGAAAAAGATTTGAACTGGTCTTAGAATTTATTGTTAACTTTTGTAAATGTCTTATTTTTCCAGTAGTGATTGATTCTTTTCTCCTGCATTATATGGAAAAAATATTTTTTATTACTAAATTTATATTGCCAGTATCCCTTCTCCAAAGAATATTGCATTTTTGTGCATTGATAAAGCATATTTACACTTAATTTATTATTTCTTATAAAACTTATAAGAAACCCCACCTCTAAATGTTGAAGAATACTTTAAATTGTTCTTATAACTTTTATTATTTTTACTTTTTTTTTCAGGGAAAAGAAAATATTTCTATACCAGCACCAATGAAATCTTAGAATCATAGAATCTTGGAAAAGATCTCTTGGATCACTGAGTCAAACAATTCCTAACCATCACTAAGCCAAGTCCCTCAGCACCTCATCTACCCATCTTTTAAACACCTTCACAGGAGATGACACAGCCTCCTCCCTGGGCAGCTTGTTCCAGTGCCTGATGACCCTTTCTGTGATATTTTTTTTTTTTCTGATAGGCAGTCTGAACCACCCCAGAAAATGTCTGACAAGCCTGTGATAGGTTGTCACAAATTAACTTCCACAGCAAGGAATGGACTTATGAACCTATTTAACTCACGGTCTTCGGCTTTGAAGCAATAGTCATCATCATTAATTGTTATTATTGCTCTCCTTGGCATGTTCAAGAAAAAGAAAAAGGCACAAAGGGTTTTGTGAGATCCACAGCTGGGTCAAGGTGGCTGCTTTCACTTTTTTAATTTAAATGTCTCTAAAAAAATAATTAAGTGTGAGACCTTCAAGCAAAGCAGATGTCCACTTTCCATCTGCCTATGAATCATATAATTTCTTACATAAATTGTAAAATCTCTGAAGAAGTAAAAATCTTATTTATATACACATATGTACACTTATGTGTATATATAGGACTCCTAGGACTATATAGGCTGACTAGGACTCCTAGGCTGAACCTTCGAAGAAGCTGTAGGACAAAGATTTTCCCATAATTTTGGTATCAGTTTGTTTTCCTCTTGAAATACTGTGCAGTTAAAGGGGTTTGACATTTACAGGGTATTTTGACTGGATAATTTTGAGTGTCTTACACATAAAACTGGATGCTCAATCCAAAAATGTATTAGTGTGTTTCCGCCAAGGTAACGATAATATTCAGACCTTAGCAATGTAATAATTTTCATTGAATCATAATGTGTTTATTTCTCTCAGATCTGAGAACTTCAAAGTAATTAAACTAAAAGTCCCAGATGTAATCTGAATTTGCTATCTGTGCTCTCTACCTTAGTCAAGAGAGAGAGCTAGATACCTCTAGTGGACACATCACCTCTTCCTATAACATGCACCTATGCAGAGTAAGATGAATTGCACATTTAAGCTAATCTTCATCCCTGTTGACTATAGCTGACAATATAATCATAGATTAAATTTTTAATTTTGGAAGTATAGGTTTAGGGGAATTTAATTTCATTTTAATCTTTACTTATAAATACTTTTTTCTGTCTACTGGTTTCTGAAAATTATGTAATATTAATCAACCAAATTTTAAAAAAAAACTTTAATGAGTTTTTGTTGCAGGAATGTTTTCTGCAGGTGTGTTGATCAAATTAATTTTTAAATGCCCAAGTTACTGCATTACTAAATGAGTTGTCACTGTTGTGCCCACAGATCACAGAACATTCACAGCTCAGACTCACTCTTCTTTATGTTTTCAAACAATTATATATGAAAACTTATTATCTTCAGCTTATTCTGCTATCAATGGAGACAGAAAAAGGCAGCAGAGAAAGAGACACTTTAGATAGTGAATCTTACCTGAATCCTTTTACCAAGGGTATATGACAGGCTGAGTGAGTTGGGGTTGTTCAGCCTAGAGAAGAGAAAAAGCTCTGAGGAGACCTTATGAAAACCTCCCAGTACCTGAAAAGGGCCTATGAGAAAGCTGGAGAGAGACTGTTTACAAAGGCTTGTAGTGATAGGATGAGAGGCAATGGGTATAAACTGGAAAAAAGGCAGATATAGACTAGATATAAGGAAGAATTCCTCCAGTAATTCCTTGTCTTTCTTGGGCTGGGAAGCTTAGACTTGGACGCATTCCTCAGGATATGGCCTCACTAAAGGGAAGCTGTGGCTGTCCCATCCCTGGAGGTGTTCAAGACCAGGCTGGATGGGGCCTGGGGCAGTCTGATCTAGTGGGATCTATTCCTGCCCACGTCAGGGGTGTTGTAACTGGATGATCTTTCAGGTCCCTTCCAACTCTAACTATTCCATGATTCTATGATTTCATGATTTTATGAAAAGTTCTATTAAATGCCAATTAATCATGCTTTTAAGATTGCACTTTTTCACAATTCGAAAACTTATGTATACTAGAATGCAGTGAGAAAGTCCAAATATTTCCTTGCCTGCTACTTCTTCTGGCAGAAAAAAACCAAATAAAACCAAACAAACAAAAAACCCAACTAAGGAGTAACAGTTTTATATTTTTTTGTTATTCTCCTTAAAGCCTGCAGTTTTCAAAGTTTGAAACTTGTGGGTATAAACCCTGAAAGAACATTATTTTTAAATCACTGATCTGATTTTCTGCATTGATTGATCTCCTCTTACCATAAGAGACAGAAAAGACTCATGAGACCACCCAGTTCATCTTAACACTCAGTCAAGATTGATTGATCCTTACATTGCGTCGCTCAGGCATTTGTCATGATGAAGCACACCCAGTTGTGAAACTTGCCGTGGCCAGCATATCACAATCATTATGATACATTGCATATACTCCTGCAATTGTTTAGAGCCCCAGAGTTTCACTTAGTAAAAACAACTCAATCTCAGAGTGCTTCTAACCCATCTGGACCTGGTTAGAAAGTCCATAGCTTACTATCCTCTTTTTGGAAGCTAAAGTGTAGGGTGGGTGGAAAACAAGTGCTGTGTGCTGATGCCATCTTGTTATGGTATCATGTTTTCCTAATATGCTCCTGACTCTTCCATTTTAGTTATAGACATAATTACCTGGAAGATGTTAGAACAAAGCTGTCTCAGCCTGAGGATATACTAGACAAAGTTTAAGATGCAAAAAGTCAAAAATAGCCCAAATGTTATTGACTGAATTACAACAGTAGTATTTTTGCAATCATCCCTTTGTATTTCACAAACCTCAGAAAAGCAAATAATTTATGATTTTGTGGAAATGTTCTCCCTATTAAAAAGAATTATCTTTCTTCTTTCTACTCACATTTCGTGTGGTGTTTTCCATGAGCCACTACAGGCAAACTTTTATTTTGTTTCTTTCTATAAAAAAAAAAAGACAATATTTCCTGGTATCAATACGACTCCCCACTCTCCAACTTGAGAGGTCAAATTCCTGTGAAGAATATGGATTTTTATTTTCCATGTTTTGATTTCTTGTAAAAGTGTTCATATTGTGGGAAAAGCCAAATCATGCTCCTTTTCATACTGTGTCACGTCTGTCATATATAAAGAACTTCTTTCTCCATTTCAGAAATCCCAGCCTTATTTTTTTTTTCCTGTCTGTGTTTATATGTATGTATACAGAAGGGGTGAGATTCTAAGCAGGATATCATGTGACTGGGATGGTCTGGAATTGTACTGGAAGGAATCACCAATACTTATCATTGAACAGTCTAATCTCATTGTGAAGTATTTTATTAGTATTTCTTCTTTCACAAAAAGATTACAGGACACTCATATTCTAATAAAATCATTTTACTGAGAGGAAGGCAATTGAGCATCAGAATTATGAGTGGCATACAACTTTCAGCCCATTACCAAATGTATTTATGTTTAAATATGTGTGTGTGTGTGTGTATGTGAAATAGACATCCAGTCTTGCATGATTCCAGTCAGAATTTCAATCCTGGCAAGTGCAGATGAAGTTGTGGAAGCTATTTGCATCCTCTTCTCTGTACCTGTCAGGTCTAAATTCTGTAACCAGGATGTTATATTCTGTTTGCCAGCAATGGAGAGCCCTGTTTCCAAAGATTTCTCATGGTTCAGTACTGTTCTTTGTTTAGGGTTAGAGTTTCTTAACAGCAGCTATTAGTGAACAGCTGCAGACCCAAACAAACAGCGAAGTTGGACAATCTCTTGTACATGTCTTGAAGAAAAATCCCTTGCTCAAAAAAATAAAACATATTGACAATTATACACTAGCCCTGAATATAACTTTTCCCTGCAGTTCTATAGGCAGGTTACCTGCACTGAGCAGTCAGCCTGCACACATGGAAAAATCGATCTCCTAAGAGATATATCTTCATGTGTCATGATGCAGTGTATGATAGTGGCCCTTTATGTCTATTTAGCTTACAGCAAATTTAAAGCTATAACTTTTAATTCCTGGTGATATTAATAGTAAAATATCTCACCAATTAAACATTTTTTTTCTCCCTCTCTCTTGTTCTTCACTGACTGACTATAATAATCTTCCAGGAATGACCTTGAGAGATTGGATATTCTTCTTGGTTTAAGTGCCATTAGTAATATTTTTTTCAAAAAGCAAGCCACTTAGGTAGTTGGCAAAAAAACTGCCGATAAAAATCTACTCTTGGCTACTCAGTAAATTGCATTGCACTATCTTCTTGCCAGCTGAGGGTGAAGAACATTGTATATTAAAAGATTTTCATTGTGTAATAATGTGAACACCAGCAGCAGTAATTATAAAATCAATAATTCGTAATAAATATGTCCTCCTTTTATAATTACTAAATGATTGCAAAACCAATATTATGCACTAGTTAGAATGGAAAAGGTTGCTGCTAAAGACATTCTATATTACACATTATTGTTCAACTCTTAAACACCCTTGGTCAAATGAAGCATAGCTTCAGCCTCATCAGAATTAAGCTAAATGCTATTTCAGTTTGATCTTCTTAAAAAGTATTTGATTCATGGAAAAATTAATTACCAGATTAAAATGCAACAAAAAGTGACTTAAATGCACACTGTTAAATACCATTCATTGTGAACTGCAAAACAAAAGGAAGATAGTTTCTGTCCTATAAGATGGTAAAGGTTTAGTTGTGGTTTTTTTTATTATTCTTTCTTTGCTTTGTGCCTGAGTGTTTTGAATCCCCATGAACCTAAATAAACCTCAAGATCTCATAACTTGTCTCCACATTTTTCACAAGCTTTTCTTATTGCCTCAAGTGGCAATTTCTGCAGCTGAGATAACAAGGTAACTTTTTGTGGGTTTCTCACCTTTCAGGGTACTGAAAGGGCCAAAAATTTCGTTCTTTTCACTTGTAGCAATTACTCCTAGGGCTATCAGAGAGCTTAAAATTAACATCAACACAAATGCAAAGAAATCAAGCCCAAATAATAATTCCAAGGCACTTTCACATGAAATAGCTGTGCTGTTCATCATAATCCCTCCCTAAAGAAATAAATTCTTTGTATACAAAGGCATGGGAGTTTGAAGAACAATATTTGTTAAGACAGACATTATGTACATACACATGCATATGCAGGGAGTAATAGAACCACAGAATCATCACAGAAATGGGGCTGGAAGAGACTTTTGGATACCATCTAGTCAGGCCTCTGTTAAAGAAGGTTTATCTACAGGAGGCTGTATAGGAATGCAACTGAATGGGTTTTGATTTCATACAGAGAAGATGACTGCACAGCTTCTTTGGGCAGCCTGTTCCAGTGCTCTATCATCCTCATGTAAGGAAGTTTTCCTCATGTTGAGGTAGAACTTCCTGTGCTTGAGTTTTTGCCTATTGCCTCTTGTCCTTTGCTGGCAACCACTGAAGACATTCTGGCCCTATCCTCCTGACACCTACACTTCAGATATTTATAAGATCCAATTTCAGACTTCTCTTTTCTAGGCTAAACAGATCCAGGCCTTTCAGCCTTTCCTCATGAGAGAGACACTCCAGTCCTCAAATCATCTTTGTGGCCCTCTGCTGGACTTCCTGCAGTAATTCCTTGTCTTTCTTGGGCTGGGAACCTTAGACTTGGATGCATTCCTCAGGATATGGCCTCACTAAAATGGAGTAAAGAGGGATTATATCTTCCTCAAGCTGCTGGTCAAACTCTTCTTCATGCATCCCAAGATAGCATTGGCCTTCTTTGCCATAAGGATTTATTGCTGGCTGTCTACTGTCTCTCAGGGCTTCCAGGTCCTTTTCCACAGACCTGCTTTCCAGTAGGTCAACCCATCATTAGTACAGGGTCATTGGGTTATTCCTCCTGAGGTGTATAATTCTATGCTTGTCTTTGTTGAATGTCATGAGGTTCGTCTCTGCCCAGTTCTCTAGCCTGTCTAAGTCTTGCTTAATGGCAGCACAGCCTTCTGGTCCATCAACCATTCACCCCAGTTTTGTGCCATCAGTGGACTTACTGCGAGTATACTGTAAAGGTTTGAGTCAAAAAAAAAAACCTTGCTGGGCTCTCAAAACCCCACAGCACAGCACAATCCTCTCTCCTCTCCCAACCTCTTGCACAAGCCCAAGGGAGAGGGGAGAGAAAGAAAAAAAAAAGAACACTGAGAAACAAGTAGATTATATGTAATACATATAATCTNGGCAGCAACAAGCATAAAACAGGAAGCAGGAAGCAGGAGGCAGGAGAAGGGTGTGAGAGCGGAGGAGGAGGGGAAAAACACAGTGTCTGATCTTACGTAGAAAATTTACATGGAATATCTGGGAGATGTAGTTCTTAAACCCATCACATATACTCTGTCTCCTTGTCCAGGCCATTGACAAATACATTAGAGAAGGCAGGTCCCAGTAGTGACCTCCGGGGAACAACATTGGGCACAGCATTCCAACTAGACTCTCTGCAGTGCTGATCACAGCCCTCTAAGCAATGCCACCCATCCAGCTGTCAATCTTCTTCCCTGTCCACTCATCTAACCCATACGTTCTAAGCTTACCTATGAAGATGTTATGGGAGACTGTCAAAATCTTTGCTAAGTTGAGATAGGCAACATCCACAGCTCTCATCTACCCAGCCAGTCATAACATCATAAAAGGCCATCAGACTGGATAGTCATGACTTTCCTCTGGTGAACCCCTGTTAATCAATCCCCAAATCTCTTTTTTTTCCCCACGTGCTTAGAGGTGATATCCACAATAAACTGTTCCATCACCTCTACAGGGATAGAGGTGATTCTAAACGGCCTGCAGTTCCCTTGCTCCTCCTTTTTGTCCTTTTGGAGACTGAAATAGCAATAGTTTTTCTCTTGTCCCCAAGCACCACTCATCTGTTCTCCATGATTTTTTGAAGATAACAGAAAGTAATTTAATGATAACATCTACCAGCTATCTCAACATTTGTGGGTACATCCCACGAGTGCCTATGGATTTGTGAGTACATCCCATGAGTGCCACAGTGCCACACTGCTGTGCCTGCCTATTCCCTCCCTCCCAGAGATTTCTGAGAAATCAGGTGTGCAGATTCTTCCTGAGAGCAAACACTAAAGCCGGGATGGCTCTGTGTCTATGAGAACATCTGGCCAATAAAGGGAGATGTAGTGAAGCTGAGCAGATGGTGAGAGAAAATAGCCCTGTAGCTCCTTGTGAGCAGGGTGAGGGAGCAGGGACAGTCCTGGGTATCTTCCTTCTGTGAGCAGGCTTACCTGACTGGTGCTTGAAAACCGTCCTTGAGGGAAGATGACAGCGAGATGATCCAGGAGTATGAAGAGCAGAGTGAAAAAGGAGGTGGGATTAGTGTTTGATAGAAATGGTTGGACTTGATGATCCAGTGGGGCTCTTCCAACTTGGTTGTTCTGATTCTATGATTTGTGAGTGTCTGGTTTTCCTAAATGTTCTCTAACTATGTCCTTCTCAACCAAAGAACAGTCAACCTTCCTCTTTCCAGATTTTCTCCCTTTCCTCCATGGTCTGGTATTCCTGAGGGCCAGAGTTAGCAGTAAAGACTGAGGGAAAGAAGACACTGAGTAACTCTGCCTTCTGTGTATCCTCCATCACTAGGGCACCCACCTTGTTCATCAGTGGGCCTACATTTTCCCTAATCTTCCTTTCTCTAGTAATGTACTAGAAGAAGATATTCTTGCTGCTCTTGGTGTCCCTTTCCAGGTTTAATTCCAACTGGGACTTCACCTTCTTTGTAGCATCCCTGTGTACTTTGACAGTTCTTTTTGATTTTTTTCCAGAACCTCCTTGCTACTCAGCCATGCAGGTGTCCTGTCTCCTTTTCATTATTTATTTCTCCTAGAGATGCATTGATCCTGAGCTTGGAAGAAGTGCTTGAATACCATCCTGCTCTCCAGAAAACCCTCTCTGCTAGAGCCCGAGTTACCTAAGGGATTCCTCCAAGTAGGTCTTTGAAGAGGCTAATGTTAGCTTTCCTAAAATCCAGTGTTCTAATCCCACTTTTTGTTCTGCTTCTCCCATGCAGGATTATGAACTCCACTGTCTCATATTCAGTGCAGCCAAAGCTGCCCCTCACTTTCACATCTCCAGACAGACATTTTTTTGTACAAGGTCCAGCAACACACCTCTTCTCGGAGGATACACACAGGTCACTAGACTCCAAATAATGCCTTCCTTCTGTCCTTTGAATAAATACACCTATATTTTCCTCCCCTTATTCTGACATTTTTATGTTCATAAAACCCCTTAATAAAGTTTCATCTGACTACCTATGAATCTCTTCACTGTAGAAGTATATGTTGGAACTAATCAACCCAGTTCACATGAACTAGTAATAATTTAGAAAATTCAGTGGGAAAAATAGGTCCGTTTAGTGTAAAGTTGTATCCTAAGTATATTATCCAGAACAGGTCAGATGAATTGAATCTTAAAATTGTTTCTTTTTCCTCCGAAAAGAGTTTAGGATGACTAATTTAAATGTAGATGTTTGCATTGTAGATGAATCCCACCCCTTGTCTCTATTTGGAGGAAGTGTTTTCCAGAATGCAATCACAATTACTTGTATAACATTCTGTTTTCTTTGTCTACTGCCTCCTAACATGACTAAGCAGCTTTGTCATAAGCTGTTCCCTTCTGACTCCTCCAAAGCATGTTTGCTTACCTGCTGCAAAGACCTTTGTTTGCCTTTATGTGGAAACTCATGATAAAAATTCCTTTTTGGCAAGCCAACTCCATCTAGAAATAGAAAAACGTTGTATTGCTTCTGAGCCTAGAATACATAATTATACATAATAGAGAATATTAAAATAGTATAAAAATAAACAGTATCTGATTATAGTAATAATAAAAAAAATCCTGCTTGAAATCAGCTGCAACTCCCCCAAACCCCCAGAATAAAACAACAAAGGAAGAACAACTAGGGAGAGGTCAGGCTGACACACTCCTCTATTCCACTTTCCTCTCCTGCTTTTGTTGTCACTAGCTGGACCAGTAACGTCTCACGCCACAACAATAACAAGGAGATAGGATAGATAACACTGTTTTTACTAGGCAAACAAGAAACTGCTCTACTATTTTAGAGGTTTGGAAAGTTCTAATAATTACTGCAGCTGCCAACCACTCAGAAAGTTTAATATATTTGGTTTTGTACCAGGCCTGCCTGTTAGGGACAAAGTTAAAGTTCCACTTAGCATTTAGGGCATAGGAATTTGAAAAGGTGAAGGAATGGTTTTAGTCTTGCTCATACAGACACTAAGTTAGGCACTGTGACTCATCTGAAGTCCAAGTCAGGACAAGCCTGTGATTCAGAGTATCTGTTACCCATGTACGGCAGACTATAGCTCCCTGTGTTATCCATCAATTCAAGTAGTTGCAATCAAATTAACCATCTGAACTGTGCCCAATATAACTTATGTAAGGCCTAATAAAGCATCTGTAGAGAGCACAGCATTAAATCCAGCTCTCTGGTTTTGCCAGCCTCCAATCTTTAAGGGAATCAAGGTGAGCTAAGGGTTAGGATCTGTGCTGTGATTAATTCATGTCTTCTGAGTATTTCTTGTGGGGCTTCAGGTGTTAACTGATCACTTAAATTTCTCATCAATACTTGAAACTTTAAATAATATAGAGAGTAATGTTTCTTTTAGGAGTTGATCTGACATGAATCCCATATTCCGGGGGGAGAGTGGGTGCAAGAGTTTTAAAATTGAACTTCCCTGGAATCCACAGAAATTATTCATGCCCAAGTCTCAAGGCCATCTGTAACATCAATATAAAATATATGCAGTTCTCATCTGTTATGTTGTTACATTATCTATGTCTCTGGGGTATCCAGATGATTTTCACACTAAACCTACCTACGACAACTTCTTGTGAATACATGTCAACAGTTGTTTATAATAACACTTTTCCTAATCATGGTGTGGTGGGGCAATACTGTAATTTTTTTACTCAGACTAGAAAATGTATATGGGAATGTTTAAGTGTCTAGATGAAGAAAAAGAATGGTGGAGTGAGAAGACATAGCTTTTTCTGGATCAAAAGAAGAAAAATTGTCCTGAATGAGTCTGATTATGGCCAGTGGTAATTTTTTAGGTAGGATTCTGTCTGGGAATTATCATTCCTTGACTGTTAAGCTACATCTGGAGGCATAAATACTTATGGTCCTTGTAACTGGTTAAGACTTCAATGAAAATAGGTGGAATTTCTTTTTTTCAGTTTATTTTATGCATCAGGTTGCAGAAAATGTTGTGGAGAGAACATTAATTGGAACTAGCCAAGAAAAGCCATCTTAGTCCCCACAGCCAAACATGGAGGGGGCTAAAGGCCTCTACAATATTTCTGGTACAGGTTACATAGTCAAACATCAATATGAAGGTGAAAGAATTCTACCTAAGTGAAGGCACAGATTGACTATGTTGGCTTTAGGGAATTTACCTCCCTTCTCCATTAGCACCACTAACTGAAGTGTAGTTTGTCAAGGATTTATGAACATTCAGAAGCCTCGTCAGAGAAGACTTATGATCTCTGTGCCACATCCAAGAACCACTGAGTCAAAGTGTGCATGTGCAGTATGCCTGATATATTCAGAATGTGCCTGATTTATTTTATGTTCTTTCATATTTTTTCTCTGGAATTTCTCTATCATTCAGATCAAGCCTCTCTTTGCCCTTACTGATGTGCACAACAACTAGAAGATATAGGTTTTAAGCAGAAAAGGCTGCTTACAGTTCTGTCCCATGTGTCACCCAGGAATTAAGGTAACATGATCAAAGTCCCTCTGGGCAAAAATGATAATATTAAACATTGGAAAAATATTATTTCTTCCTTTCTTTCTTTTTCCCTGTATTGATTACATTTAAACAGAGAAGAAATGGCATTTTAACAGCAACTGTGTATTGATATTTGAATCAAAGAGGGTAGATGCAAAGAAACCATGCCATTCATACTATAGCATTACAAAATGCAAGTCTATATCATACAGTAAGAAATATAGAGAGAATTGCATTTGAGAAGAAATATCTATAGAAATACCAACACATAAAAACATATACTGCAGTAATATCAATTAAGAAAGGGAAGATTTATCAAATCGAAGGTATTTCAACTCATTTTAAGTTAACAAGTTTTAAGACTCATGTCATCGTGCTTCATTCAATTTAGTCTTAAGTTCAATTTCCTTTTCACTTAAGAATGCCCATCTTGATAAACTCCTAAGGACAAACTCCTTGGGGAGCTTTGTTAAATCTAATATTAATATATCTTGGGATATGAAAATTTTGTTTGAATAATTATATACATTAAGTATTTCTACATTTTTCTTTGGAGTCCTCATTTGTAGTCACTCTATTCTTTTCCCTTTTACTTTTCAAGCTCTAGTTTGAAACAAATTCTGCAGGGTAATGAAATCTGGCTACCTTGCAGAACAAGTCTTCACTTGCTGCAGCTTTGTAGGAATTGTGCTGGATATTATATCATTTTTCTGTTTGGTGCTGCGAAACACATCAAGTTAAGTGATGACTGTAATGAAAAATAATATTGTCAGAAAAGGATATCTTCATTCATTAAAAAAAAAAAAAAAGATGTTGATTCAAAGGGTAGATTTATCTTTCTTTTGAACCAGCACTGTAGTAATGTTAGTAGAGCTATGAAGAAAAGCTGTATCAGAGACAAATCTGGTTTGGTTTATTTTTAATCTTTAAAAGATATTAAAGTACCTCTTTTACACTCATCAGGTGAATCCTTAGAGTTGAAATCTAATGACCATTGGATTCTTTAAGATGAGCATGTAATATGTAATGAAAATTCTGTTCTCTAGGGTTGAAAAACATAAAAAGGATGCTGTAGAAGTAATTAAACACAACCTACTCATAATCCTGAATCAATAATATGTTATTTATTTTCCTATCATACCTTATAAATTTATAATAGCTAACACGACTGCCTGGATCAATCTATCCTAGTTATAATTTTCTAAAACTTTGGTTTCTATTCCAAACCACTTTTCTACTCTCCCCATTAATCACTGGAAGAATATTCAGCTCCTAATAAAGCACCAATTTTAGCACTGATTTTAGCATTCCCTGGATGATTGTCTCATTTTGCTACAAG
Source organism: Piaya cayana (assembly GCA_013389865.1). Classification (NCBI taxonomy): domain Eukaryota; kingdom Metazoa; phylum Chordata; class Aves; order Cuculiformes; family Coccyzidae; genus Piaya; species Piaya cayana. The sequence goes on along the minus strand of WAAB01020781.1, from coordinate 15,237 downwards.
AAAAAAGAAAGATTGAGACAGACATCTAACTTTCTTTTTGTTAAAGTAAGATGACATGTATATCAACTTGAAAAAATATTTTTAAAAATGTACACAATAAATCATATGTTTTCATACAGTAATCAACAGAGATACTAGCTTTGTAAATGACTAAGATTGGTAATCTTTTTTGAACCAAAAATAAGAAAAATAGTTCCAGAATCTGCATTCTATCAGCTACTTTATTGACTATTCATAAATGTCTGGCTGTAATTGAGTCTTAATAACTGATTACTAATTATTAGGTTTTTACTGTTGACCTATAGGGCTAATTGAAAGCCTACTTGTAAAGACTTCAACTTTTAAAAAATTGTTCTGTTTTTCCAAATTACAGTCAGACAAATAAACAAAAAGAATAATCTTACAAAACTAGTTAAATTAGTTTTTGACATCTTAGAATATAATATAATACATTAGAACTGAATAAAATGAAGGACAGAAAGTGTTTGACAACTATAATTGTGTAAGGTTATTCATTCAAACAATGACACAAGAACGATCAAAATCCAAGTGTGTCTCTCAGATCCTTCTTCCATCTTGCTAAGACATTCTTCATCAGGGTGTGATGACTTTCTGAGAACTCATATAGTGTTGCCACAGAGAAAAATGCAGGCCTCAATTATTTACTTGCAAATGATCCTGGTGGTTTCTTGATCAGGCAAGAATAAAGGATGTAGTAGGAAGTCTATGCATTTATATAGATATTCTAAAATCTTATCATAAGGATTTTGGTAGCCTCACTGCTCTTTAATAGTAAGCAGACCATGTAGAAAATGAGAAATCTCTACTTTTCCCACCTGTGAACAGGATAACCTGGCCAACTGCTAGTTTAGCCTTAATTTCAGTGGGGATGCTATCAAATTTTTCCAAAGGCTGAAAGCTTTTTATTAGTCTATTTAATGTATCATTCAATATACTCCAAAGACAGATGACTCCAAATATTTTAGTATAAAATCTCATAATTTGCTTTAGGGAAAGTTATCTGCTCATGAGTTTCCTGCTACTTCCCTGCTATGTTATGCTCCCAAGGCAGCCCCAAATTGCAGACAGAACTTCTTCCATGTTTCCCAGACTATTGGCACATGAGAAACATAAATCTCCTGAGCTGCTTCTCAGATTCATTAAATTAATTACATTGTACTCAAAATGCATTGGTCATACCTGCTCTGTCAGGGGTTTGAACCAGGCTTTGATCCTGTTTTGATGCACAGTTTTTAACCATGTTTTAGGCAAGGGGTTTAGACCAGGTGGTCTGGAAAGGTCCTGTCCAGCCTTGCCTAGTCTGCGATACTTGGGCAATTGAATATTGCTGCTAAATCTGAAAACATCTGGAGAGATAAGGCACTTAAATTTTTCATCCTTGTGTAAACTGTGGGGTTTTTTAAGCATTTATAATAGTTTATGGCAATACAACCAATGGCCAAACCCGTTTCCATCATCTTCCAACAGTCCTGGAAGACTGGGGAAGTTCCTCTGGACTGGAGGCTGGCTGATGTTGTGCCCAT
>WAAB01020781.1:319-12799 GCA_013389865.1 Piaya cayana | reverse complement strand
GTTTAGGTTAGAGATTAAGAGGAAGTTTTTTACAGAAAGGGTCATTAGGCATTGGAATAGGCTGCCCAGGGAGGTGGTTGATTCGCCTTCCCTGGGGGTGTTTAAGTTACGGGTGGACGGGATCCTGAGGGACATGGTTTAGTGTTTTGTGGGAGTGGTTGGACTCGATGATCCAGTGGGTCTCTTCCAACCCGGTGATTCTGTGATTCTGTGAATTCATGGAGACTAGAAAGGCACACATGTAGGTGTCAGGTTTGAGGTGATTTGTACAGAACCTCTGTGGAGGTTCTTACAGCCAACTGGGCAAATTTAGGTGACTACAGTTCTGACTTGAATTCTATATTTTATTTTTTCCATTTTTGCTTCATAATAAGGTCCCTGAAATCAAGAGTTTCAGAATGCAACGGATGTTTTTGAAAATTTCTCAATTTCTGAAAAAAATCAAGAGAAGGGAAATGTTGGCTTTGCCATTTTTAAGCCTTCAATCTCACCCATCTAGAGATTTTTTTTCATGTTTTTAATCATTAAGAATCATCATCATCCTATACATACTGTGCTATTAGAATTAATTTAATAAGTGTGAAAACCAGAGAAATAAAAGCTCTGAATGTAGGAGTTCTAAGTTGAAAGATTAAAAAATTATAAAAACCTGTTTTTCTTCACAGCATTTCCATGTAATGTAAAAAAACACCATTTTTGTTAAGGAAATAGTAACCTTGCCTCTTTGCCATTTCAAAGACAGGTGAAAACATAGCACACCAAGTCACAATTCTCTCCATGTGCATCTCTCTGACAACTTTCGTCTCCATTAAATTAATTTTCTTTGGCCACTGAGATTATGAATATGATTCCCCAGAGAAATAGTTGAAAATCTTACCTGAGTAAGGTCAGCTTTCCAGCTTTTCTTTGCAGGTGTTCAATATCTTTTATCCAATTATCATTTAATTTAAAGTCAATGTTATTTAGCATTTTGAGTCACTTTAGTACTTATGAGGGAAGACTTTTCTCCTTTGTGTAAAACTCACAGGACTAGTATTCAAGTGCTAAATTTAGCAGCTCAGAGTTAAATTAAGGCCCAGAAAAGAAAGAAAGGAAAAAGTTTTGAGGGATGAATTGAGTATCTTTCTCTTAGGTGATGAAAAGATCTGATTCTTCTGTAGTGTAAAGGAGTACAAATTAAGATTCAGCTTCCTTAAAGGTAACATTCCAATAAACGTTATTTGGGACCTTATTTCCTTTTAATAACAAGAATTATATCTCTAGGCAACTATGAGACAAAACCCACTTCAAAACAATTAAATTTATTCACTATCTTTACAAACAAGAGATATATCAATCTGCTGTTATTATGCACACTTTGCATTGTACACACAAAAAGGGAAATTAGAAAAATAAAAAAGAAGCAGGATATTTGTTTCATGTTTGGAGTCTCCAATTGGGTGATAAATTGACTTTGCTTGATTCAGCATGTTTTTTATATTTTATTGTTGACTCTATGTAACAAATGTCCAACATTTGTGTTTCTGCTGAATAACAGTGGAGATTTTTCGTAAGCAGGCACACATAAGATGTGCTGATGGCTGTTGTCCACAGTTCTTTCATTCTCCTTCTTATTGTAAGTTGAGATTGCCTATGTTTGTGTGAGTGACATTAAAAAAATTACTGAGACAAGTTTAACAAACTCTGGTGGCTCAGATGCCACCAAAGTATTACCACATCTCATCCAATTTGTGAAGAAATGCAACTGTGCTTTTGAAGTTTTGATATAATAGACACAGAAGGACCTCCTGAAAGATCTGGTTAAGGTAATTTGGTGGGACATAGATTTCAATACAAAAGTTAGCTGTTATCCATCCTTTCCATTGCTTGAGGGAATTTGTAGCAAATCTGGAGGAGATAAGGTGATCCTTAGTGTGATGGCATTTAATAGTGCAGATCTGAGGTAAGGATTAGAAATCTGGGGATATTGTCTATACATCATAATGCTTCTTCAAGATTTTTTTCTTATGTTGACTTAGAGATTTCTTTAAAATGCAAGCACATCATGCTGAAGAGACAAACTTCATATTGCATGGATATCTTCTGAGATATTCCACGTTAAATGTGATATATACACAGCAAAACAAACAAGCAAAACTTTGCAATTAAAGAGCTAGTGAGGATGAGTGTGAATGTGAGAAGGATTAAGTTACTTCCCATCATCCCAGGTGTCTTTTTCTAAACCATTGTGTCTCACGTAACTACAGAAAAGTAAGTTCAGTTCTTTACTTTTCTGGTTTGTAATACATCTTCCCTCATGAAGTCACCTGTCTAAGGCAACATTTTCATTTTTTGCATCAACATTTAGATTACTAGATACTATAGCTTCAGCAGATACAGTGAAAATTGCTGTTCTCTATCTTTTTCCTCCAGCTGGAATAATCCCGTTGTTTGGTACGTGCTTGATGGAGAAATGTTTGATACCCATTAAAATGTGGAAATGAAAATGTCTCCCACAAAGTGGGAGATTGAACTACTTTGCAAAGTGATTGAACTACTAAGATGTTAATTTAGAGACAAGTTGACAACCAATAATTCGCTTGAAAAGAGAGGTGGAAACCACTGCAGCACATTGATATACCTATTACTATAAATGCTTATTAAGCCTTTTTAAGATGATCTTCTAGAATTAGATCCCTCAGGAGACATGAGCAGAAGAAAGCCTAGTTGCTGCATTGCAATCAATATTGGGTATGAGCTAGGCTGCTCATCCCTGCCAAACCTTAACATAGGTACCTGGGGAACTTTAAAATAAAGAAGTCAGGTGGCAAAGGATTTTAAGTTCCTTGGACATTAGGGGTCAGGTAAGGATGACAGTTTAAGTGTTTACTGTACATTTTCTGTAAGTCCTAGATTAGATACTCACGTCCTTATATCCCACTGGGTCCTAAGTCTTTGATGCATTGCACTAAGCTAAGGTGTTTAGCTGACATGCTTAGTCACTTAAGCTCCTGATAGAGGGAGAGTGAGGCCACCTGTAATCTGAATCACTCTTTTGAGTTCTCCATCTTTGTCAATTGACTGCAGGAGAAACCCAGGGAGAACAGTTTTCAGATGTAGGTGTTCTTTAGGTGTGACTTTAAGTATTAAAGTTAGGTGAAATGTGCCAAGGTATCAGTAAGCTAGTGCTAAAAGTCACAGAGGAGCTTTATGATGAACAGGAATTCAAAGTCAGCTCACAGCGTTCAAAATCCAGTGCTTTAACCTACCCATGCAGCCACACACATTTTGTTAGTATCTCCTTGCCTCCATTTATGTTCTTTCATGGCTGTGCTTACACAACAGGGATATTTGGAGCCTTTGTTAAAGTAAAACTGGCACAACTCTTGAATGAAAATTAGGAGAATGTGTGAATGAAGATTAACGAAACATATTCCACACACATGCAAAATTGTTACTCAGACTACAGTTGATCTGAGTTGTCAGTGCAATGGAAAAAGGTTTTCTTTCATTTAAAAGTTACAAAGTGATGTGATCTGTTTGATCTGAAAGTCAAATGGTGTTGGTCTACCACTCCACTTGTATCAGTAGCATTTCAGTGTGTGTAGTTTACTGAAATCTAGGCTGGCATTTTACATTATTAAGACTATATAAAAAGCTTTAGCAAATTACCAAGATCCATTTCCCCTATCCTCCCACTTTAAGCATTACTTGGGCTTATATCACTGCTAATATGAAACACTTACTCACAGCAGCAACTGGCAATTCTGGGTACATCAAACCCCAGGTGAGGAGTAATTATGATTCAATGTCAAGATTAATGTTGTCATAACTTTAAAATATGGCTGATATGGCAAAGCCCCCCTGCTGTCTGAGGGTAACCCAGACACAAATGCATTAGAACACCAGCATTTCTGTTAGCACCCTTAGTGCCAGAAAAATCTCTTGCTGGTTCTCAAATAACAACAGAAAAAATGACTGGAAAAAGGAAAAAGAAAGGACTGATAGGATGAAAATAAAATAGAATGACCTATTTCATGCACAAACTGCAAGGGGGTCAGGGTTAGAAAAGCATTGTAAGACAAAAGAAATAACTTTGGTTTAGTTTTAGATTTGTCTATAGTCAGAAATATGTGGGACTGAAAGCTCTTCGATGAAAGTGTGTGGAATTGTCTCCTTGTCTTGTCATTACCACTTTAAAAAAATGGTGGAGGGAGAAGGAAAAAAAAACGTAGAAGATCTGACAATTCGAGTGATGCCTTTAGCTTCTGTTGTTTTCCATTAGCAATAGGAACATACTCTTTCAGTGAAACACAAAAGCTGGTTTCCAAAGCTACTACTGAGTTCCGCAGTATGCCAGGACCTGATTCACTTGTTCTAAAAGCAGCTCAGAAAGGTGTTTAGAGACAGTTTTTTAGCACTTTTTTGTCCCAATTATCTGTTCCTGCCTATTAGAGTGGATGAAACATCACATCATTGTTGATCACAGGCTTTTCATTTGCTAATAACACTGTTGTTTATCACTGTATGCAGTCAATGCAGTTTCTGTTATTCTTTTCTCCCAATCCCCACAAGTTTTCAGACCCATTCTTCCTTCTTTCACAATAAAACTACAAATTTATGAATCAAGAAAGCTTCCTCCCACAGTTTTTCATTTAAAACTTGTCTATGATCATTTAGATTAAGGTTTCTGGTCTAATTTCAGAACTTTCCTTATTTATAATCTGAACAAATAAGAATCCTGGACCTTATTCATCCAGATATTTTTAAATTATATATTAATTCAATGAAGCATAATATCATTATCTGCAAAGTTCAATACTGTTTCGCTCATGTGAACAGCTGCTATGAGTCTGATTCTCTCTTTGATCACTTGACTCCATAGTAATTCTGTCAATTTCAGGAAAGTACATAAGAAACTGGAGGAGAAATTGGTGCAGATCAAGTTCAATAGTCCCTTGGGAATCTAAGTTATTTTTTCCTAAATGTAAAAGCAGTGCCAGTGGAGTTAAAGCTTACCAGAATGGGTCTTTGCTAAATTGAGATCTCATATTATGGGTAATTGGGCAAAATAAATGACAAAAACAGGTAGAGACATCTTTCTACAGTACCTTTAGATTTACAGACTTCACAGCATAGACATGTGAATTTAACTGTTCTGCAAAAGTAATTTGATACAGCACCATCCTGGGAGTGTAGTAAAATATTCTGGTAACAGAGGGCTGTGCCACATTGAGCATTTTCAAACAGCAGATTAATAACAATTTCATTCTAAAATTTAGAGAAGTAGAAAATTATGAAGGCAAAAGCCCAGCTTGAACTCAACTTGACCACTGTTGTAAATAATATTTAAAGATATTTTTACAAATGATTTTTACAAATACTTTAGCAACAAAAGGAGAGCCAACTAGAATTTTCATCCTTTACCCCATTGCAGGGTGGGGGCTATGTGTGGAACATTGCCACCAAGGACAAGCAAAACTTTTGAGGTGCTTAATGTCTTCTTTACCTCAGTTATTACTAGTTAGACCAGTAACGCCCAGAGTATTCAGCCCCTGAGCTGGAAGGCAGGAACAGAGAGANAGTTATTTTTTCCTAAATGTAAAAGCAGTGCCAGTGGAGTTAAAGCTTACCAGAATGGGTCTTTGCTAAATTGAGATCTCATATTATGGGTAATTGGGCAAAATAAATGACAAAAACAGGTAGAGACATCTTTCTACAGTACCTTTAGATTTACAGACTTCACAGCATAGACATGTGAATTTAACTGTTCTGCAAAAGTAATTTGATACAGCACCATCCTGGGAGTGTAGTAAAATATTCTGGTAACAGAGGGCTGTGCCACATTGAGCATTTTCAAACAGCAGATTAATAACAATTTCATTCTAAAATTTAGAGAAGTAGAAAATTATGAAGGCAAAAGCCCAGCTTGAACTCAACTTGACCACTGTTGTAAATAATATTTAAAGATATTTTTACAAATGATTTTTACAAATACTTTAGCAACAAAAGGAGAGCCAACTAGAATTTTCATCCTTTACCCCATTGCAGGGTGGGGGCTATGTGTGGAACATTGCCACCAAGGACAAGCAAAACTTTTGAGGTGCTTAATGTCTTCTTTACCTCAGTTATTACTAGTTAGACCAGTAACGCCCAGAGTATTCAGCCCCTGAGCTGGAAGGCAGGAACAGAGAGAAGCATAAAATCCCCCATAATCCAGGCGGAATTGAGTTAGCAACCTATTACAGCACCTGGACACTCACAGGTCTATAGGGCTGGATGGAATATGCTCAAGAGTAGAGGCTGGCAGAACAGCTTGCCTAGATGCTCTCCAACATTCATCAATATTCCTGGTCAACAGAGGACGTTCAAGACAGCTGGAAATTTGCCAATGTGGTGTCCCTATACAGGAAAGACTGGAAAGGGGATCAGGGGAACCACAGGCCTGTCAGTCTGACCTTGGTACTTGGAAACATTATGGAGCCACTCAACTTGAATGAGCCCACCAAGCATGTGCAGGACAATGAGGGATCAGTCCCAGCCAGCACAGGTCCAGTAAAGGCAGGTCCTGCTTCAGCAGACTGATCTCCTTCTCTGACCAAGTGACCTGCACAGTCAATCTGGCTCCACCATGGGCAAGTCCTTTATGACCAACTTAATGGCTTTCTATGATGGGGTAATCATGGCAGTGCCCATAGGAAAACCAACAAATGTGATCCATCTGGACTTCTGTAAAACCTTCGGCACGGTCCCCTGCAACATCCTTCTCTCTAAATTGGAGAGATGTAGATTTGATGGGTGGACTGATGGTGGATAAGAAACTGATTGGATGGTCATGTTCAGGGAGTAATGGTCAATCGTTCAAAGCCCAGATGGAGATCCATGATAAGTGGTGTCCCTCAGGGGTCTGTACTGGAACTGGTTCTGTTTAATATCTTCATCAACAATATTGGCAGTGAGACTGAGTGCATTGCCAGAAAGTTTGCAGATGACACCAAGCTAAGTGGTGCAGTTGCCACACCGGAAGGACAGGATGTCATCCAGAGGGACCTGGACAGGCTGAAAAAGTGGGACTGTGAGAACATCATGAGGTTCAACAAGGGCAAGTGCAATGTCCTACACCTGGGCTGGGACAATCCCTGATTCCAGGACAGAATGGGGGATGATGTGATTGAGAGTGGCCCTGCAGAGAAGGACTTAGGGTGACATGAGGCACAATGTGTGTTTGCAGCACAGAAGGCCAACCATATCCTGGGCTGCACCAAAAGAAATGTGGCCAGCAGGTCGAGGGAAGTGATTCTACCCCTCTATTCCTCTCTTGTGAGACTTCATCTGGAGTGTTGTATTGAGTTCTGGAATCCTCAGCATAAGAAGGATATGTAGCTGTTGATATGGGTCCAGTGGACAGCTACAAAGATGATGAGAGGTCTGAAGAACCTTCCATGTGAGGACAAGCTGAGAGAGTTTGGGTTGTTCAGCCTAGAGAAGAGAAGGTTTGGAGGAGACCTAATAGTGACTTTCCAATACCTGAACAGGGGCTAAAAGAAAGCTGGGGAGAGATTGTTTGCAAAGGCTGGTAGTGATAGAATGAGGGACATTGGATATAAACTGGAGAGGGCACATATAGAATAGATATAAGGAAGAATTTCTTCACCATAATAGTGGTGAGGCACTGGAACAGGTTGACCATGGAAGTTGTGGCTACCCCATCCCTGAAGGTGTTCAAGGCCAGGTTAGATATGGCCTTGGACAGCCTGATCTAGTGGGAGATGTCCCTGCCCACCACAGGTGGTCAGAGCTAGGTGATCATTAAGGTCCTTTCCAATACAATCCATTCTATGATTTTAAGATTCTATAGCAACAAATTGGGGAGGAGTATCAAGCTGTCCAAAGGTAGAAAGGCTCTGCAGAGGCACCTGGACAGACTGGATCAATGGGCTGAGGTAAAATGTGTTAGGTTCAATGAGGACAAGTGCTGGGTCCTGTGCTTTCATCACAAACCCCCTGTGCAGTGCTACAAGCTTGGGGAAGAGTGGCTGGAAAGTTATCTTGCAGAGGAAGAACCTGGGGGTGTTGGTTGCCAGCCAGCTGAATATAAGCCAACAGTGTGTCCAGGTAGCCAAGAGGGCTAACAGCATCCTGGCTTGTATCAGAAATGGTGTGGTAAACAGGCTGGAGGAAATGGTTGTGCCTCTATACAGTGTTGAGGCTGCCCTTTGAATACTGTGTTCAGGTTTGAGCATCTCACTACAAGAAAGGTATTTAGGAGGCAGAGCATGTCCAGGGAAGGGCAACAAAGGTTGTGAAGGGTCTGGAGTCTTATGAGGAGAGGCTGTGGGAACTGCTGCCATTCGATGTGGAGAAGAGCAGGCTAAGGGGAGACCTTATTGCTCACTATAACTACCTGATAGAAAGCTGTAGCAAGGTCATTTCTCCTAAGTGACTAGAGACAGGATGAGAAGAAACAGCCTCAAGCTGAGTCAGGAATGGTTTAGATTGGATATTAGGAAAAGAATTCTTTACTGAAAGAATGGTGAAGCACTGGAACAGGCTCACCTGGGAAGTGGTGGATTCACCTAGAGCTATTAATGACTGTTCAGGATGTGATTTAGTAGGCATAGTGATGTTGGGTTGATGGTTGGACTTGATGATTTTAGAGGTCTTTTCCAATGTTAATGATTCTATGGTCATAATGTCATTGCCTGTCTCCTTTTTACATATCTTATAACCCGTTACTTAGTAATGAGGAGGTTTATTGTATATCCCAAGATCTTTTTAGGAATTTACTGTAATAAATGAAGTTATTTTCCCCTAAAGTAGAAATTAGAAGGGAAACTTTATAAAGCAATCTGTCTAGAACAAAGGTCTGGGTTTGGGCAGGATTGGGGATGTATTTGTAGTTGCTGATATTTTTAATGTTGAAACATTATATTTCTATTTAGTCAAATAGCTTTATTTCAGCTGGTTAAATGATTTTATTTGTACTTTCTAATGTTGATGTATGTAGTTCCCCCTGCTTAGATTATTTTTGTAGGTACACCTACATAGTAGTTATATTTACACACTATATCAAATAAAATCTCTATCAACTTGTATCAATGTTTTAACAGAAACAATGCAAACCCCCCAACATTAGCAATACATATTTGTTTGTTTCACTTTATTTAAGTATTTTTTTTTTAGGAATACAGAAAATTTAACACTATCATAAAGAAATGAAAAAGTCAAAATTACTTGCTTTAACAACCTCTGAAAAAATATTTCATCAAATGATAATCGATTGCAGAGAAAAGCTTATATAGATATATATGTGGATATCTTAACATAAAACTGTTTTAGCATAGACTTTAAAGCTTTCCACAGTTGCTAATACGTTATGTAAGTGGATGATACTTTTGACTGTATTTTTCTTACATTATGCATACATCAGTCAGATTTTTAATGTTTCATTAATGACGTGTAAAATACTAATTCTGCAACAGAAGTGGTATGAGTTAAGTCAATTGTTTTCTGGACGTGGAAATGTGAGAAAGAGGAGAGGCTGTGTCTCTGTGCCAACACCATTTATACAACTATGCTTGTGTGCCAATAGAGGTCATACTGCAGTCCTACTGGTACAGGGAGTAAGGGCAGAATGACCACCTAAAAGCCCAGAGTCCACTGAAGATAGCCATACTCATACCCAGAACCTTCCAGAAGGGGCACTGCAAAAAAACACTATCACACCATCCCCACCCTCTACTTCCCTCCTTCCAAGGACTCTGATCCATAAATAACACTCTGGATATAGGGTCAGCTCATGTCCACTATTCTGGGACCCTGAAGGCAAAACTAGATCTCTAGGGTGGTGATACTTTACAATTGTATCTTTCTCCTCTTCTTTCTTTCCTTCTTTCTTCTTTTCCTTGCTACAGATGTGACAACAATTCTCTTATTCCTAAGATTTCATATGTGTAAAACCAATTTCTTCTAAATTGATCATTTTGGTGTCATATGGTATGAATTTATCTTGAGGGGAACCTACAAATTTATGGGGAGACCCAAGGTCTCCTCTGGTGTCCCCGGACAGTTCAAATTGGGTCACAACACAATGCAAATAGTTTCTTTCTGAGAAAGAAAGTATTTTATATCTTTTTGGATGTAAAACCACTTAAATAATGTCTACAGAAATGTCACACAACTAACACAACTGAGCTCTAGTCAATGACTACGAGTCCTACAAACTATTGCACTATGAATAACAGAGGCTGAAGTGAAAAATGCATCCTTTACTCTCTAGAACTGTTGAGTGAGCTAACTCACAGTGAGTTTTACCACTGCCTTTCAATCTGGGCCGTTACAGTAAAAGATCACACCAGGTGCTTCTCTAAGATGTGACTTGTTTGCTGGATCAGTTGACAGTTACAGTGATTATTCTCTGAATAGAAAGAAGTCTGGAGAGCAAAAGACAAAGAATATATTTACAGTAAAATAAGATTTAGCAAATATATGCTGTCATTATTGTAATTAGCAGCTTTGCAGCAGCACAGGCTCCAGAAAAGATTGCATGAGCCCATAAAGTCCCCTTAACATTGATATCAATGCTAAGATTGAAAGTTCTTCCTAAAGACTACCATCACTGACATTACTGTCCATTGTAGAGACGTTGAAGGTATGCAGATGTTTCTAGTTTCATAGAAGAATTTGGGTTGGAATAAACCTCAGTAGACTGTCCAACCCCTGTCAACAGTACGGCTAATTCTGATGTTAAAAAGAGGTTGCACAGAGCTTGTACTTCACAGTCACGTCTCCAGATGCAGAAGCAAAGCAGAATAATAACAATATATTAAAAATGACACGGTCACTAGCAGTCATTTACCTTGTTCTTTCTAATCCTGCATTTCTTGGTATTCCTTTGGAGATGTTCTTTCATAGACTGACAATATAGTTCTCTCTTATCTTAAGAATATATCCACAAAAAAGAAACAAAAAGTACACCAGCATTATACAAAATGGTTGGATATATCTACAAATTTTAGCTATTGCTCCTTTTTCTCACTACCTGAATATCATTGTCACATGTTCTAAAGTGTGGTTGTCTTCCATGCCACGTCTAGTCCTCTAAAGGGAGATATTATTTCTATCGGAGATATTCAGCACATCTTCTATTGTCTCAAGGCATTTAATTTACTTATATACATAAGAATATGTTAAAGAAGATCATGCATGTTACATGAGCAATAGTATTAGAAATGTTTCACATTTTTCTACATTAATTTTTAGCTTCCTCACACAGATTATTTGAGTGCATATATACATGTATTTTCTACCTTCTAAAAAGCTGTGTGTACTATCCTTACAAATACAAAAAATGATCAACAGGAATAAAAAAATTAACACTCCCTCTTCTCCTCCACCTTTTTTATGTGTGTGTCTGCCTTTTGTCACATTCTTCTTTTCCTGTTCCTTTATATTATCTTTCTTCAGTCACAAAGAAGGGACACACACACACACAAACAAAAAGAAAAAAAAGAACAATTGTGTCTTCTGTTTCTTAAACTTAAACAACATCACTAAGGCAAAGCCTGAGCCACCATTTATTATTGTTTTAGCAATAGTCAATAGTGAATGGTGCAAGGCAAAATTCCAGAGAAGAGTATGGAGGATGCGTTGTTCTTTTTCTGTACCCCTCAAAATGACCTTGAATTAATTTTTTGCTACCTGGTAAATGATGACAAAGTACACCAACACAGAAAATACCTTTATCTGAGGGAAGAACATAGGCTAGGCATTTTCTGCTCAATAATATCTTGTTGGGTTTTGCACTGACTGCTAGAGAAGAAAACAGAGCAGAGAACACCATTTGTTTGGGGATTTTGCACTAATTCTGTGAACTGATGCAACTGTCCCATTTTTGGCTCCAGAAGTACTCTAGTCTTGATATCTGACACTGTTAAGTCCCAAAGGCATGAAATTCTTACTAGCCAAAATGTGGGATCATAGGAATGTGGTAGACAGAATTGCACTTTCTGAAGTCTTCATGCCCTATTCTGTAGACTTTGATTTTGAGTAACCTGAATTTAAGGTTTACATTTCCTTGTTACTCTACAGGCTTGCATGACCAACAATAAAACAAATTTCTCTGCATCAAACATTATTTCTGAGAAGACAGCAATCAATTCTTATCTTCTTTCACCTCTTTTGGGCAGAACTTCATTCTTCTTAAAAGTATTATATGTTAGTAAACAAGACCTCAGACTAACTGGGCAACTTAGTGGACGACAAACCCAGAGAGTGGTGGTAAATGGAGTTAAATCCAGCTGGAGGCCAGTCACAAGTGGGGTTCCCCAGGGCTCAGTGCTGGGTCAAGCCCTGTTCAATGTCTTTATCAATGACCTGGATGAAGGCATTGAGTGCACCCTTAGCAAGTTTGCAGATGACACTAAGCTGGGTGGAAGTGTTGACCTGCTGGAAGGTAGGGAGGCTCTGCAAAGGGATCTGAACAGGCTGGACCACTGGGCA
>WAAB01020780.1:0-23552 GCA_013389865.1 Piaya cayana | reverse complement strand
CATAGAATCATAGAATAACCAGGTTGGAAGAGACCCACCAGATCATTGAGTCCAATCATTCCTATCAGAATTAATGCCATTTTCCACTTGTTTGTAGCTTATGTGGCTCAGAACCCCAGCCATAAATAACAACAATATAAACACAGATACATACTTCTAAGGAAAGAAGCACAGTTTTCCATATATATATATAAATATATATATGACAATAAAGAGGTGACAAAGCAAGAGAACACAAAGCACAATCAAGCAACAATCTCAGCTTACTAACCAAGTAGCCTTCATTAATATCCCCCCACAAACCAGCAGGTCCAAATCTCTCTGGAACACACCTAAACTTTGTACCCAAATATACTGGTTGTACATCCATAAACATGAGAAGGACCAACTGATCTCTTTGGTCTCCAGCCCAGCTCCCCACCAAGGGTGTGAAGCCTCCTCCCCACCCTATCACTCATGGACAACGCTCTTCAGAGGTCCCCAGGCAGATGACAAGCTCCTACAACATGTGTAGACCTTCCTAGGGAAACAAAAAAAGCTCCTCAAGCCAAAAAAACTACTTTACACTCACCTAAAATTGATGGCTTAAATCCAGGAGCTGCTAGCTGTTACTGCAGAGCCAGCCTCAGCGGTATGAAATCCCTCATGCCACCAGGCCAAAAGCAGTTTGGAGCTGTGCTAGACGCACAATTACAAATACAGACGCTGTTTTGGTTGAGGGCCATATTTTTGTTTTATAAGGCAAGTGAAGCATAAATGAAGTTCGGGTTTGTTTGTAACAGGCTGACACTTTCCCAGGTTTCCAGCCATTCAAAGCAAGGCAGGGGAAATATCTCTTCATTTAAATCTATTTTCCATTCCGTGCCTGAGCCTTTGTGAATAAATCCAACGCCAGTTATTTAGAAACAGCTCACTCCCATATATAACTGTAATTCCTCTGTGCAAAAAAACCCCTCTTGATGTTTAGTCAGTGCTGTTTTATTCAGTGGCAGTAAAAGCACAGAAGAGAAGACTCAGTTGCCTGTTTATTACCATGGATGTTTTTTTTGTACTTTACAGGATGCATTTGCTGTCAAGATTTGTAAAATATTAATCAAACAAAGAGAAAACAGCACAGAAACTACATCTTGAAATGAAGGTGATTTCACAGCAACACTAAATCCATAATGGCACATTCCCCATCTTTATTCTGTCAACTGTGCCACCTAAATGCTTCATTTACAGAAGGTTTGCTTTTGTTTTGGTATTTCTTGACATTTTATTGTCTCGGTTTCATTGAAATGAGAACAAAGGAGAGAAGCTGTCTGTGAATAACAATGTTAAGCAATTAGCCAGTAGAAGTCAAAATACATGATCATGCGATTAAAGTACGTGACAACTCACATGCACAAGAGGGAAGAGCCGCATTCAATATTAAACCAGCATCTTTCATAGACTACTTGTCATAGTCACTACAGACTGCGATTCTTACAGTGAGAGGGAAACAGGAGGTGGGAAGGTCATAGAATCATAGAATCGGTTGGTTGGAAAAGATCTTTGAGATCGAGTCCAGCTGTGCCTGTCCACTACTAAACCATGAAGTNCACCCCCAGCTCTCTCAGCCGTTCCTCATCAGGCCTGTTCTCCAGCCCCTTATTATACATCACTGCTGTCTCTCCACATTTCTCCCCACCCATATCGCTTGCTGCAGGACCATATCCACCTGTCCAAAGGGGAACAACCCATCTTAGATTGGTTTGCACCAGAAATGAGTGTGAAATTAACACACACTCAAATGTCTTGTGTTTCCCTCTTGTCAGATCTCTCAAAATACTTATATTGGAACCACTGGGCAATTTCAACCAGATCTGTTGGGAGAAAAGGAATTCAGAGTTTCTGGGTTTGTTCTGGGCCTGTATAAGTAAAATTCACAAATACTCATATTTTCCTTTATCCATTTCACCCAGTGGCACTGAGGGTTTTTTCCCAAACCGTGCATGCCCTCTGCTAAGAGGTAACCAAACACGCAGATATGATGTCACAACAAAAGCAGCCTTTACAGTCCATCAGGCAATCGCCACTGTCATCACGGTTGCTCTGCTCATTATTTTATTCCCTGTTCCAGACACTGAACTGTAAAGAAAATATTTTTGTAGAAAGAAAAGAAGACAAGGCACTGGCTGAGCAATGAGACCAGCCCTGCCAAGGCATAAACCCACAGCCTGAGGGACAGCAGGACAGACAGAGCAGGAAGGACAACACTGCCTGCAGATGATGCACAGTTTGGGATGGGATGGGATGAGCTGAAAACTCCTGGTAAGAAAGAGGATGAGAAGAAGATAAAACCCAGAAACAGTGGGAAAGGAGGGAAATGGGTAGGGAAGAGGCAAGAAGCAGCAGCAAGCAAAATCAGATAGACCTTAGCCTGTCCTAAAAGCCTGTGATAACTGTAGGGCAAGAGGTTTGCCCTGGCAGATGATGGCCTGAATGATCTAATGGTTCTTTTCTTTTCCAGCTGAGCCTTTGAGGCTCCACAAAGCCATCAGAGTTGCTTTACGTAATCCATTGGAACAAGAGACATTCCAGAAATTGTTTTCAAATAAAAAAAGTACCGAGTTATTGCGACTTTTTCTTAAATCAGTAATGAAGGCAGAGGGAGAATTTTCACAGCAGCCCCAGAGGGAGTAGAGTTAACATCAATCTGGTTTTATTGCCACATGAAGTTTTTTTCTGGCTCTATTTATATTCTTAACTTGACCTGGAATCCATTCTTGAGGAGGCAAAGGCAAGAACATGTTTATTTTTATGCATAAAGCAATCTCCTTTTACAATGCAAAAACCATACACTGGAACAGAATTGGATCATTTCTTTGACTTTTTCTTGGTAGTCTTTAACGTTTGATCCAGTTCTTTTGCTGGTGAGAGATATGCAGGACACTCTGTCTGAGGGGGTGTGAGAGAAATAGAGGGGTAACTTATACCCTGCAATCCTTGGTATTGATATTATTTCCTACCAGAGAGTTCAGATCCAGAGTCAAAAGTCATCCTGTCATCACAGATGAACCATTTCCCCAGGCCCACAATGAGCTCTGTGGTATCCCCATGATCATTTGCTTTCCCCAAGCCTCTCTGCTGTTTGAGAACTTTCTTGCACAACAACCTTTTGGGGGGAGGACACTTGCTTTTCATACAATCAGTTAAAGGTTTTCACATGTGTGTGAGAATTTGTTGAGCTCACCTCTTGGTACAGTACACATGGAGAGATCTCTAAAAAGTGACCAAAGCCTAGAGAAAGAAAAGAAGGATGAGAAAGAGGGAGTATGGTAGGACAGCGTCAGCTGGGAGGACCTCATAACCTCCAGAACAGCGCATCCAAAAACCATCGAGGCCAGGACAGCAAGAATCTGTCTTCATCCTGCATGGTTTCTGTGAGCGGTCAAGAATATGTTGTGTGTCGGGTGCTCATCCAGATCTGTTCTCCAGTCTCCTCCCACAGCACCTTCACACTGCAGATCCTGTGAAATGTCCAAAAGGCAAGATGTGCTACAGCAGGTCTTGGCTGCTCTGCAAGACCAACTTATTGGGCTGCGCTGCTCAAATCACAAGCCAGAAAGCCAAGTTCTGCCCTGCTGGATGAAGGCATCATCCAAAGAGGCTTCTTGTAAGGCTTTTTTCTTCTTTCATGCCTTAGATATTGGACAGAAACTGCTTCTTTACTCTTATAGTCCACGAAGGACATGTATAAAGTCAAGGGTAGAAGGAAAATAACAGACTGGAGATAAGGGAATAGGTTCTTTGGCTCTGTTTCAGCTGGCCACAGCTCCTTATCTCAGGAGAAGCGTCCCCATTCTGTGTGTCCTTTATTCTCCCTCACTTTCCTCTGCCAGACTTTCTTTTGAGTCAGTCTCAGAGGGCTCCTGGAAATTTTTAGAGGAGACTTTCCCCTAAGCTTCTCTGAAGGGGAAGGAGTCCACTCCTACAACAGTGGTGACCTTGGTGGGAAGTTAACGTTGAGCTCCTGGGGTTCCCAGAGTAGAAGACAAGGGCTGGCGAGGTGTCCAGCATTGGTCCCTGTGTCACTTTGCCAGGATTGAAAAGGCACTGAGCATCCATGAATAAAAAAACTACAAAAGCAGGCAGTTACAGCATTGCCCTTTAACGCAACAGCCCTGGAGTGTCTCAAAACCAGTGTTGCCTGCGCTGGGTCTTGCTGCTCCTTTTTTGTAGGGCACCTAGAATCATAGAATCATAGAACAATCAGGTTGGAAGAGACCCACCAGATCACGGAGTCCAATTGTTCCTATCAAACTGGCCCAGGAAGGTAAGTCAAAGCAGGTAAATCAAGGGTCTCACCTCCCTAGCACATGGCCAAGTGCAGCCCTGTCCTCCTGCACCGCATGGAGATGTTTCTCACCACTTCTGGAGGACTGAGAGCTGCATGGATGCACGTAGGTGGCTATTTGGAGGAGAGAAGCCTAGTAAAGAAGTAGAAGCAACATGGTAACAGCGTGTGGCCCCCAGGGGCAGGACAAGCTGAGCAAAGGGAAGGGGTTTTGGTTTCAGCTTCCAGCTCGGGAAGTCCCTAAATCACTTTGGCCAGAAACAAGGTGAACCAGAAAAGGATCATTCTGTTCTTGAAGTGTTTCTTTTTCTTGTTCCCTAAGCCATCATGAGGCAGCAGCCCAGCAAAAGAAACTGGCTGCATTTGCTTTGATTCAAGTCATGCCATGTTCCACCACTCAGCAGCTCTGCAAAAGGTCTCCCCTCTTATGTTAAAAGGGGCTCCAGGAAAGCTGGTAAGAGGCTCGTGATCAGGGAGAACAGTGACAGGACAACGGGGAATGGTTTTCAGCTGAAAGAGGGGAGAATGGATGAGAACTTAGGAAATTTTTTTTTTACCATGAGGGTGGTGAGGCCCTGGCCCAGGTTGCCCAGAGCAGATGGCTGCCCCATCCCTGGAGGGCTTCAAGGCTGGGTTGGATGGGACTTGGAGCCCCTGATGCAGTGGGAGGTGTCCCTGCCCATGGCAGGGGTGGAACTGGATGGGCTTTGAGGTCCCTTCCAACACAAACTATTCCATGAAGGCCTCAAGCTCAACAAAGTGGCTGAGGCCACCATGGACTCCCAGCCGCCCCCAGGCTGCTCATTAGTCCCAGGCTTTTCTGTTAATGATGGCACAGACACTGTAGTTGTTCCTCATTCTGCTCCAACTGGTGACCTTTGGGACTCTAGTGTCCATCATCCCATCCTGCTTTCCCCTAGACACCAGCCCACTGGGATCTGGTGCAGCTTGCAGGCAGCACATAATGAATCCCCAGTGGCCTCAGAACAGTTTACAGAGGTCAGGAGTCATGTTTGCTCTGCCAGGTCCTGCCAAAGCTCTTCCTACAATTAAGTGCTGTTCACTGTTGACAGGCCAGCTGTAAGGAGTCACTTTTAAATGCTGCTGGAACATCCCCATAGCCGAGATGCTGATATCACTTCCCGATGCTATGTGCAGCCTTTGGCAGGGCTGGTACCCCAGCTCCTCCTGGGTCAGTCAGTGCTCTTGTTGCTCTTCTAAGGGCTTGCAGGAACCAGACAACATCACACTGAGCATCTAGTGAGCCTTGCACCTCTGCTGTGAGTGTCTCCCCAAAGACATTCNTCTAAGAGTTCAAGTCCTGGGCAGCCTAGAGAAACTCATGGAAGCAGCAGTGAGCTTGCAGCTACCTTGTGTCAGTGCAGAAGAAGTTGTAGCCCTACTTCCCACNCAAAATCCAGAGCTCTGCTTCACTGCTGAGACCTGAAACAGCAAAAAAAAAGGCCAAGGAGGTTGGTTTGTTCCTTTGAAACTCATATCTAAGAGTTCAAGTCCTGGGCAGTCTAGAGAGGCTCATGGAAGCAGCAATGAGCTTGCAGCTGCCTCGTGTCAGTGCAGAAGCAGCTGTAGCCCTGCTCTCACCTCATCTCTACCTGAGAAAATAAAGACATGGCTCAGAACGCCCTCTGTGGCTCATCCTTCCACCCTCTTTGATAACAGGGCTCTGGACCCACCCGAGCAGGGCTAGAGCCTGACTGTGATCTCTATCAGGGGTTTAAGATTTTAGTTACATCCTAGTAGCTAAATCTGGAGCTCCAAGCATCTTCCTATTCCCTGCTCTAGAAAGACCTAGCAATTCAAGAATCAAGGAGCAGTAGTAGTTTCTCCCTCCAGAGCACTATTCTTGCCTCAAAATATTTTGCCAATGCTTTGCCATTTTAATACTCCCCAAAACTGCGTGTGGGGCTTCCACAGGAGTGCTAAATAGGAGGGCATATCAGGCCCTTGTCCTGATAATTGACCACTGAACTCAGCGCTGAACAGGACGCCTCGCCTGCATTAGAAACGTTTATTCCTCTGCGGGTTTGGTTGCGGATTTCATGCCTGGGTGCAGAAGTGATAACAGGACTCTATTTCTGTCCCATCAGCACAGCTGGATCCCCGTTCCTTTCAGCTGTAAATATCCGTTAAAAAGAACATCTGCAACATGGAAATCAAAACATCGTGGCCGTAAATAGCAGCAGGAGAGGAGGTTTGTTAGACTAACATGATTGCGTGGAAAATATCAGAAGCCAAAAGGGTACAAGGAATTTAATGGAAAGATGAAGGATTAAGAAGGGTTAAGGTGGGGCACTTTCAGAGGTTGGAGGTGCCACCTCTAAAAGGGTAGGTAGAATAAGAGCACGTAAAATGCAATGGGATGGGGTCTCGAAGGAATCTGTCTGTGATCACAAACACAACCACTCATTTGGCCCAGAAAGCCAGCAATGTCATGGGCTGCATCAGAAGAAGTGTAGCAGTAGGGTGAGGGAGGGAATTCTGGCCCTCTCCCCTGCTCTTGTGACACCTCACCTGGAGCCCTGTGTTCAGTTCTGGAGTCCTCAGCACAGGAAGGACACGGAGCTATTGGAACAAGTCCAGAAGAGACCACAGAGATGATCCAAGAGCTGGAGCACCTCCTGTATGAGGCCAGGCTGAGAGAATTGAGGTTGTTCAGCCTGGAAAAGAGAAGGCTGCAGGGAGACCTTAGAGCAGCTTCCAGCTGAAAGGGGCTACAGGAAAGCTGGGGAGGGACTCTTGATCAGGGAGGGCAGGGATAAGACCAGGAGGAATGGTTTTCATCTGAAAGAGGGGATATTGAGGTCAGAACTTAGGAAGAAACGTTTTGCTGTGAGGGTTGGGAGGCCGTGGCCCATGTTACCCAGAGCAGTGGTGGTTGCCCCATCCCTGGAGGGGTTCAAGACCAGGTTGGATGGGGCTTGGAGCCCCTGATCCAGTGGGAGGTGTCCCTGCCCACAAAAGGGGGTGGGATTGGGTGGGCTTTGAGGTCCCTTCCAACCCAAACCATTCCATCATTCTGTGATTCTATGACCTCCCAGATGATGCACTGAGTGGTTCTTGCCTTATGATCACTCATATCATCAACACCCCGTTGGGTGTCAATGTAGTACAAGCTGCTAAATAACAGAGACTTTCAGGCCACAGGGAAGTCCACCAGAGCAGGGCTGACAACATCAAAAAGCCTAAGGAAATGCAAACAGTTTAAAATTCGTACCAAGCCTCCTGACAACATCACTATTGACCACAGATCCCACTAAGAAGCAGCTCCCTGCTCCTAAAGCACACTAAGAGCTTACAGAGAAATGACTGCAGGAGCTTGGGAATGGCAGCACACCTCATCTGCAGCCAACCCGAATGTACAGCCTCATGGACTACACGCTTCTTCATAAGCAGATGGAATCTGTTCATGGAATGACTTTCACTGGCAAGATGACAAATATGGGAGGTGGGCAGAGATAAATCAAACACAGAACTGGGCAGCTCCTCATAGGTCTGCCCAACTGTGCCTTTCCTGCCGCTCTGGATGTGCTCAGCTGCTAAGAAAATGCTGATGCAAACACAGCAGGAATGGAAAGATGCAATCAATGCCTTCTCTAAAGAGTCAGTATTTATGTTCTGTTTTGAGAATGTAGAATCATAGAACAACCAGGTTGGAAGAGACCCAATGGATCATTGAGTCCAACCATTCCTATCAAACACTAACCCATGTCCCTCAGCACCTCGTCCACCCGTCCCTTAAACACCTCCAGGGAAGGTGAATCAACCACCTCCCTGGGCAGCCTCTGCCAGTGCACAATGACCCTTTCTGTGAAATATGGGGGTTTGAGCCCTGGCCTCCAGCTGTAGCATGACCATTCTGATGTTTAAGCCTGCGGGCAGGACAAGCTACCGACTGGTGTGTCACACACACGAGGGTGGCTGGAGAGGCAGCAACATGGTGGCTGCCAGCCGAGAACTCCAGGCACCACAACCACTTCCATGTGGACAGTGATGCCTACAACAGAGACACTGAGATGTCTACAGTCCTTCTCCAACTGTAGAGGGGGAACGCATTTCTATTTGTTCTTCTTCACGATTTTATGCGCCAAGATTTTGTCTTCTATATTGATCAAATTCCTCGCTCTGACGATAGAGGTTATTAAATCTCCAGTTTTCTGCATCTCTAATTTCCTCTCTCTGCTAGGATGTTTGTTTAATATATAGGTCAGCACCATGGTCAAGCCAACAGCCACAGAAAGTGCCTTCTTTGGAAATGTTTGGCAGTCAGGGTGCAAATAGTTTGGAGAACGAGTGGCCTGGATGGCAGCCCTGCTGCCCTGGGGCCAGGCAGGATGACAAGTGACAATCTGTGGATCCGCGCTTCACATTTCACTTCGCTGTAAACATTTGGATTTAAGGAAACTCAGAGTAAATATTGGCTTTAACTTTCCATTGGTCAATATTTACTTCTTCTGTCAATAAAGCCTGATGTTCATTTTAGCAGAAGCCTGGGCTTGTTTGAACAACATGGATTCTCCTCTCAAACACGCAGATGCATGACCAGGAGGCAAAACAGCCAGGCCAGTAACATCTGCGCTGCCCTCAGCAGCCAGGCTGGCAAAATAAAGATGGTCATTAGCAGAGGAAATGCTCCAAAAAACACACTGAATCTGAGCTTCAGTCACAGATAAGCAAAATTCCAGTACCTTCAGCCCTTCTCGCTGCTGAAAACCAAACTGTGCTGTGGGGAAGGCTCCTTTGGACCCTTCCCAGTCCTTACCAACTGCTGCAGACCCTGGTTGCAGCTGAGAAAGGTGAAGGTGTCCTTGCAAGGTGAACCACTCTTCCCAGGACTGCTTGATGACCACACTCCTGTCTGGGGGATGGTATCTCCTTTGGCTCGTGTTGTCTGTGGCTGCAGTCTGGTGCCAGCTCCTGCTGCCGATGCACCCTTGATGGCTGGGTACTAGCACAGAAAAGCTGGCTCCTTGAAACCCCCAGCCCCATGTTCGTTGCTAGCTCTCTAGAAAAAGTCAACCATGGATTTTGCTTTGCCCCATCCTGAAGACCTGATGCAGCTGTGTGCTGCCCTTCCCCTCGTGTCACATGAATGGCATTGGCTGCCACTCCATATAACTACGTTGACCTGAGGTGTTCCTCCTCCTGTGATCCTGTCTGTTCCCTGGCTGAGCCCCCTGAGCAGTTCACACAGGGTCAGAGGGACAACTGTGCCAGGGCAGGGGCAGAACAGGTCTTTGGATGTGGGATTGAACCGTAGCAGCCCCAGTGCAGGCCAGTTTACAGTTCTGCAGTTGTGCTTCTCAGTTTGGGGCTGTGCTAACAGGTTCACGGCTGTCAGACTTCAGATGCTTAAAGGACAGCAGCAGAGGGATGTCTGCAAAGTGCTGCATTGATATCGCGGTTTGTAACAACAAGTTTAGAGGAACAGAGCCCTAAATCCTGAAGTCTGAGCTCACAAATCCCTTCAATAAAGCAGAAGAAACTGAGAGGCAGCACTGCAAATCTAAAGAAGATGCTTTTAGACTAGCACATATCCTTTTGGAGGCAGGTGCAGCAGCGGGGTGTGCGGGGGATGATGAGGCAATGGGTTCAGGTGCCAGCACACATGCTTCTGTGCAGATGTAAATACCTCTTCTGATAGCTTCCCGCTGCCTCTCGCATACGCTGCCCCTACAAGAGGCCAAAATTTAGGATCAAATANTGGGTAAAATAAACAGAGCTCGTGAGGAGCAGAGCACAGAGAGCAGCAGTGCAGAGACAGGCGGCTGGACTCCTGCCAGTGCCAGAGGACTGGTGAGTGTCACTGGCGACTTTATTTTCTCCCTTAGGAGAAGAGATGGCTCCCTGGGGCGCTTCTGCTGCCAATGCAAAGAAAAAAAAAGAGAGCGCAGCTCTCTGCGCTCCAGACCGTGACTAGCAGCAACCAGGTTTGCAGTCAAATTTGGGGGATCACCAGCTCCAACTGCACCAAGAAGACTTGGAAAATGAAATGACACTGCTGGTCCACAAGAGAATTGTGTGCAGCTTTAGCAAGGGGGGAAAGGAGCATGATGAATCGTTTCTGTCTCAATATGAAGCTATAACTCTTTATGGTGAAGGAGCTGGAGAACAGGCCTTATGTGGAATGGCTGAGAGAGCTGGAGGTGTTTAGCCTGGAGAAGAGGAGGCTGAGGGGAGACCTCATTGCTCTCTCCAACTACCTGAAAGGAGGTTGTGGAGAGGAGGGAGCTGGGCTCTTCTCCCAAGTGACAGGCGACAGGATGAGAGGGAATGGCCTCAAGCTCTGCCAGGGGAGGTTTAGGCTGGACATTAGGAAAAAAATTTTCCCAGAAAGGGTCATTGGGCACTGTCAGAGGTTGCCCAGGGAGGGGGTTGAGTCACCTTCCCTGGAGGTGTTTAAGGCACGGGTGGACAAGGTGCTGAGGGACATGGGTTAGAGATAATGGGAATGGTTGGACTCAATGATCCAGTGCGTCTCTTCCAACCTGGTTATTCTATGATTCTATGATTCTGTGGTCCAAGTCTGTGGTTTCTGGCTGGAGGCTTCTCAGGCTCTGTACTACTTCACCTTGGGGCCAGTGACCTATTTTGCCCAAGGCTACCACTCAACCCACCACACAAGTAATCTGGTTCCAACTTTTATGTCTGTATATGATTGTTTTCTCTCTTCCACTGAGCCTCACACCTCCCTGGAACCACAATGCTGTCAAACAGCAGTACAAAATATCATTGGTTAGGAATATGCTGGTGCATCTAGGGCCAGACCTTCAGTCCATCTCTCCAGTGGACCCCGATGGTGTCTTGCTACCCTCCAGCTCTTTGGGGTCTCCAACTTGGCTGCAGCCAAGCTTTCTCCCCAGGAGAAAGCCCAGTGCGTGTTACACTTCTGCTCCACCCTGATCCTATTCCATGGAGGTGATGTTGCAGATGGAGAGGTGTGATGGCTCCTCTACAGACACAAAGGGGTTCTCATGTCCCCATTGTGTTATTTCCGCAGAGGAAGAAGCTTCCAGCCTCCCTCTCTCTCCTGGCTTGTGCAAGGGTGGGCACAGGCATCCCCTCTTGCTCCCAGGGTTCATCACTTGGCTCTCAGCTTCTACCACTGTCTCTGAGACCACAGAACAATGAGCACAAGTGGACTTGGAGCCTCCTGGGAACCATGGGATGTTCCTGCAGTGCTGCATGAGGAGCTTTGCCTGGGTGCACGATGCCTATAACCCTGGTAAATCAACATGTTAAAGAGCCCTAAATTTGTTTGGCAAGGGAGGTTTGCTTTGATGTGGTGGGGAAGCACGTGCCTAATCTTGTTGACCATTTCTGCTTCATCCAGCCATCCCCAGGAGCTGCTTCCCTCCCATTGGCACCACAGCACATCTTAATCCCCCACACGCAGCTAAACAAGCCTTCCATCCCAGTGTTGTTTGAAAACAAAGGACAAAATTGGTCTCTTGAAAGATAAACGCAGCTGGGACTGGAATAAAAGTACTAACAAAGCAAAGCAGGGGGAAAGCAAGTGGGGAAAAAGTCACCAAGTTGAACATTTGCAGCTGGGAAACATGAGGGCAGCTGAGAAAATTAAGATAAAGAGAGATCAAAGCAAATCCGTGATTATATGAATGGTGCTGAGGGGTCAGGAGAGGCACAGCTGCAGAAATGGAGGTGCTGACAATCAAGGAGCCGTGTCCCAGCCCAGACACATCGGTGGGTGGCACGAGGGGTGCACTGGATGCCTCCTGATGTGCCCCTGCAACGATTCAGCTGCCCAGAGTCCAGAGCCGCTCTCTGTCATCAATCTGGCTGTGACACAAGAGCAAGATGCTCGGGTACTGGAGGTGGTAGCATCGCTGATTGCATAATACCTCACTCTGCAGAAAACATTCTGAATGGAAGAAGAGACTGTGGAGCATTAAGATGCAGCCACTGGAAAATAAAATTAAAGCGCAAGTAATTTTAGTGAAAATCTTTCTTCTGCTCTGGAGAGTTTGAGAGGGAGGGTAGAAATGTTGGGGGAAGGAGGATATTTTATTTTGGAAATGATAGGAACATGGAATAGTTTGGGTTGGAAAGGATCTTAAAGCCAATCCAGTTCCACCTCCCACTGGATCCACTTGCTCCAAGTCCCATCCAACACCTCCAGGGATGGAGCAGCAACCACTGCTCTGGGCAACATGGGCCAGGGCCTCCCCACCCTCACAGCATAAGTATTCTTCCGAAATTCTGATCTCAATCTCCCCTTTTCAGCTGAAATCTCNATGCATCGTTCCACTTGGGTGATGCTCACCTTTACGAGTTTTCCCGCTGTAAGTGAACACGCCGATATCTAGATTTGGTTTCCTTTTCAAAGTGCTGGTCTATTTAACTAACACAATATGAAAGCCTGCACTGGGTGTAGCTGATGAAAAGCATAATAAGCCTCCAATTACAGTTAGGAAAGCCCCCAGAACATTGTCCCGTGGTGCAGCCATCAGCCATGTGTGGATCAACTTGGCTGAGCCTTGTAATAGCAGCCAGGGCCACGGTCCTCCGCCCCATCAACTCCAGGCGTTTACCCCAGTGCAACACCCAGGGTCTTGCTGCATCCTGCAAGGGAATCATAGAATCATAAAATCTCTAGGTTGGAAAAGACCTCTGAGATCGTCAAGTCCAACCATACCTGTCCACTTCTGGATGTGAGAAGGGATCAGGCAACCAGGAGAAGCAAGAGCACAACCACAGCATGTGTGAGCTGGTGACAAATATCCAGGGAGGCTGTTCTGCTCTCTGCAGGCAGAGGATGCGTAAATCCTTTTGAAGATGGACAAAAGAGGCATTTTCATAGAATAATAGAATCACCAGGTTGGAAAAGACCCACCGGATCATCGAGTCCAACCATTCCTATCAAACACTAAACCATGTCCCTCAGCACCTCGTCCACCCGTCCCTTAAACCCCTCCAGGGAAGGTGAATCAACCACCTCCCTGGGGAGCCTGTTCCAGTGCCCGGTGATGTTTTCTGTGAAAAATTTTTTCCTAATGTCCAGCCTAAATTTTGATGAGAGCACTCACATTAATGGGGTTACCTGCTTGCAGACCTGCTGAACTGTCTGCTGTGTAGACCCTTGCACTGGTACACGTCAACCCGTCTGCACGTTGGGTTTTGGGGAGGCATCCAGCAGGCACGGTGGCTGCAGCACCGAG
Source organism: Piaya cayana (assembly GCA_013389865.1). Lineage (NCBI taxonomy): Eukaryota > Metazoa > Chordata > Aves > Cuculiformes > Coccyzidae > Piaya > Piaya cayana. The sequence goes on along the minus strand of WAAB01020780.1, from coordinate 10,034 downwards.
CCAGCCTGCCCAGAAGCTTCATCTCCTCAACAGCCACATCTATTGTGGCATCGCTGGACAGATGCCCAAAGGCTGAGGCTCTTAATTGTGCCTGGTTTTTAGAAAGCTTTGGGCTTTTTTGAGGGGTTTGGACATCTGTCGGATTGTGATGTTTCGGAGAACGATTCCCATTGCAGGGAGAGCTTTGAAGTGGTGGGATTGCAGGAAGCTGCAGGAAGCAGATAGATTTAACTGACAAATTGAAGCTTACTGAGTTTTTTGTTTAATTAACTTCTAATTGGCAAATTTGGGGCTCATGCATTTTTGGCATAATTAGCTGCTTAAATTAGCTTTTGACAGAGTTTTAAATTTAGAAGCAAGCTTTTTATATCCCAGGTCTGGTTTTACACTGTATCGAATGCTTTAAAGTCGACTGATTTAACACTGTCGTGGTGAAGTATAAGGAGATTTGGAAGCTGCTGTGGTGACCTGGGGCAGGAAGAATGAGAGGCACAGTCCCACAAGGATTATCTCTAGTCTGTGTGGGGTTCCCTGTCACTTTGCACCACTAGATACGTAGGATCAAAGGAACACCAGAACATAAAGGACCCCAGGAATTCATGGGCACATCCCTTCCCCCGGTGAACACAAGGTTTGAACAAACTGTCAAGGTTGCACAAGGGACACGTATCTCGTGGAAGTCACCACCACAGGTTTGCAGCTGTTACGTCTCAAAACAGGACGTGGAAGCTGGGGTTGATACAGGTGAGATGTCTCCGAGTGCAGCTTCTTGCTGTTATTGTGGTAGAAGCCAAGATGTTGAGGTAGCCTGAAGCTAAGAAAGGTTCAGCTGGTGCGTCCTCAGGTGTCTGCCTGAGACCACCTTTCATAGGATCATAGACTGCTCTGAGTTGGAAGGGACCCACAAGAATCGTTGAGTCCAGGTCATGTCCCTGTACAGGACACCCCAACGTTCACACTGTGCATCTGAGTTGTTGGCCAGATGCTTTTGGAACACTGTCAGGCTTGGCGCCGTGACTGCTTCCCTGGGAGCTGTTCCAGGGCTCCATCGCCCTCTGGGGGAAGAATGTTCTCCTAATGTCCAACCTAACCCTCCCCTGGCACATCTTCCTGTCATTCCTTTGGGTCCATTCATTGGTCGCCAGAGAGAAGAGCTCAGCCTTCTAGGCTTGTTATCGGTGTTTGATACCCCTAGCAGCTTAACACCACCACTCCTCCTGACAAGATCACTGCTAAGGGAAGTTCTTTCAGACCTGTAGAGAGGGGCAATCACAGAGGGTCTTCGCCAGAAGCAGGAGGAAAGCGGAGTTCTCCACGGTTGCTATCACCACCATAGAACTTTACACCACCTTTAATGAGCTCAACTCATGTCAGTCCTGCAAACCAACTTGTCTTCCTCAGACCTGAGCACATCAATAGAGTTCTTGAAGTTGGCAAGTGGGTCTCTGCCACCCCATTCAGTGGCAGAGAGATTCAGCCACCTGGAGAGGTTGCCCTTGGATGTGTGCTCCAAGGATCCTTGAGCTACAGAACTCCTAAGAAAAGAAGCCTCCATCAGTTGAGATGGATTGGGGTCAAAGTATGAGTTACACAGAAGGAGGAGTTTCCAGCAGCAGAGCATACAAAGAGATTTAAGCAAGTGCCAGCAACAGCGAGAAACCTTTGAGTGTCCCAGCTGAAAAAAGCAGAAAAGAAAACCTGGCAAAAGGTATCAAGGAGACCATGCGGTCAGGATTTGCCCCTCTTTCCAAGGCTGCATCTGCCTCTTATTTTAGAAAGTCAATTGACAAGCAGGGTAGGCAGATCCTATTGGTCTTAATCCACGAGAGTAAGGGAGCAGAGAGGCCAGAACAGCACAGCTGGCAGCGAGGGCTGTTGCTTGTTTGAGCAAGGGCTGTCATATGTAAATCCGCATTTTCCTCAGGATGAATAAACCCTACATTTTTCTTCTCTTTGCTAAGTTCTATATGAGCAGACCAAGAAACATTTTGTGGAGAAGTGACCTTTCCCCAAACTGAACAAGAAAGGCATTGTCGCTTCGACACTCTTTCCTGATGAAAAGGTTGACCAATATTTTAAGAACCACTGAAAGAATGGAAATGTGGGTAAGTGGAAATTCAAGTGGAGTAGGAAACAATAGTGTCGATTAGGTCATTCCTAGCGAGAACAGAGAGAAAATGTCAGGGATTCAAGTGGTCTCTACCCCGGTTTCCTCTCCTGTTATGGATAAATGGAGGACCAAGAGCTCAACACTGACACGGCCCTGCAGTAGATGAATGGGTAGGGGAAGTGAGGGCACCCGTGACACCATCCCTGTGGGGACAGAGAGGCTTTTTGGCTGGATGGTTCCTCCAGGCTAAAGCACATCCGCAGGAGGTGGCATGAGCCAGCAGAGCCCTGTTTGGGAGATACCCTCCTGCGTCTTCCTGCTGGGCTGGGAGCCCTGGGGGCTCTGTTAATGATTATACGTTTAACGATTGTGCATTAAATGATTGCACATTTTCAGTAGCCTTTGGTTATCATCTGCTCCCGGCACCCACTCAAAGATTTAGGTTCATATACTCTGAACAGACAGAAAGCAACTGTCCGGAACCCTCCCACACAATCCTTTTGCCAGGGGAAAAGCTGGATTTACATAAAATAAAAACCCCCGATTCCTGGAAGAGGTCTGATTTCTACAGAAATGTTGGAAAAAATGATGAGGGGGGTTATTTTCTCCCTGATGAAAGCAAAAATCTAAGTATTTCATATGTGATTTTCTTCAGAAATTTCTACCAACATTCAAAAAAATACTGGTAGAATGCTACATCTATCAAAAAAAACCCCAAACAAACAAACCATTTTTCCAGGTTCTGAGGGTTATGGAGTCAGAGTTTCTCCAGCCAGGTGGTCGTAGGGGAGCAAAATTACAGGGTAGAGCAATGAGTTACTTCTCCATTGAGACAGGGAATCCCCACATGCCACTGGGACAGGGAACTGAGACAAGCCAGACCTCTCTTCCCCATGTGTGGCACCAGGGTTTCATTCCCTCACTGACTCATCTCTGTGCAAACTTGGTCAGAGACACATCAGCCCACAGCGGCTCCAGGCTGCTCCCCACCTTGGTTGAGGGCAGCCCAAGCTCTCATGCTCTTGCTTCAAACAAGTCTTAGGAGGAGCGGTTGAGGGACCTGGGACTGTTTAATCTGCAGAAGAGGAGGCTGAGGAGAGACCTCATCGCTCTCTGTGGCTCCCAGAAATGAGGTTGTGGGTAGGTGGGTGCTGGGCTCTTCTCCCAAGTAACAAGAAATAGAACAAGAGAGAAAGGCCTCGAGTTGTGTCAGGGGAGGTTTAGATTGGATATTAGGGAAAAATATCTTGCAAGAGTGGTGAAGCCTTGTCAGAGGCTGCCCAGGGCAGTGGTGGCGTCTCCATCCCTGGAAGGGTTCAAACCCCATGTAGCCATGGCAGTTCAGGACATGGTTTAGTTGGCACAGTGGGGCTGCGCTGACAATTGAACTGACTGAGCTTAGAGATCTTTTCCAGTGTCATTCAAGGGGATCTGAACAGGCTGGACTGCTGGGCAGAGTCCAATGGGATGAGGTTTAACAGGACCAAATGCTGGGTCCTGCACTTGGGACACAACAACCCTGAGCAGCTACAGNAGGAGGTTGTGGAGAGGAGGGAGCTGGGCTCTTCTCCCAAGGGACAGGGGACAGGATGAGAGGGAATGGCCTCAAGTTCCACCGGGGAGGTTTAGGCTGGACATTAGGGAAAAATAATTCACAGAAAGGGTCATTGGTCCCTGGCAGAGTCTGCCCAGGGAGGGGGTTGATTCACCTTCCCTGGAGGGGTTTAAGGGACGGGTGGACAAGGTGCTGAGGGACATGGTTTAGTGTTTGATAAGAATGGTTGGACTCAATGATCCAGTGTGTCTTTTCCAACCTAGTGATTCTGTGATTCTGTTAATGACTCGATCAGTTTATGATTATGGTTCACTCTCTTGATGGATTTAGGGGGGCTTTGCTCTCTGTCTCTTAGCTGTTTATCCATTCTCAGCTCCCAATATTCAAGAGTTCAGCTGTCCTTTCAATCTGCAGGATGGCAAATTTAGGGCTCAGTGAGCCAGAGAACAGATGGGCAGCTTGGAGTATGAATGGAAGCCTTTGCCTATGTGATTAGAAATACCGCATCCCCTGCCCTGTGGGGCTGCAGCCAGGGCAGTGATTTACCCAGTGGCAGGGAAGCAAGCCTGGGGGTGTAGGAAGGCTGGTTTATGTGAGAAATCCTCCTTGTCAAGAAGGCATGAGGAGAGCTCCAGCTGTTTGAAGAGAACCTCTGCACCTGGCCAGCCTAATAAATCTGTCATTAATTCAGCAGCTGCCAACTGCCATCATAGCAGGGTAGCTCCTATCCTGCTATTTGCACATCCTGCCTAGAGGAAATGGGCCCAAAAGTATTAAAGCAAAGCCGTGTTTCATAAATTGATCACATCCTGAGCTTTTCAGCCCTTCAGCGAGTCAAATCCCCAAAGGGATATTTCCTAAGACCTCGAAAAGGGAATGAGCTGTCAGGTTAAAATGCTGTGTTTATCAAATTGGGGGAGAAACTCCCCTGCTTCCTATGAGACGTTGAATAAATTAGAAGCCCATCTGCTGTGCTTGGATGCAAGAAATTAATTACTTCCAAGGGTGATGAGTTTTTACAATAAAGTAATTATCAAGTTAATGAAAAAGGCAAAGGTTGGATCTTCAACAAGAGCAAACTGCTATAACTTCAGGGCCCTAGTGGGGTGTTCCTGGGAGTCCCCCAGGACTGGCCCCAGGGGTTCCAGGAGCAGTGCAGTTTGATAAATAATGGTGACACCACATTGGACCGTGCTAAGAAGTACCCAGGAATGGGCTTCTCGAGACACAGCAAGAACAGTTTGGGAATTGCAGTGAACTTTACTGGGAAGTTGGGGATCTCTTGCTATTTTCTTAGAATCACAGACTCATAGAATTGGTTGGATGGGACCTCAAAGCCAGTTCCAACTCCACCTCCTACTGGATCAGGGGGCTCAAGGCCTCATCCAACCTGGCCTTGAACCCCTCTACAAATTGGGTCAGTCAGTGCCTCTGCTGAACAAAAGTTCAGTTCTGGCTTAGAAACCAGGTCTTCCTAGAGTTTGGCCTCTTTTCTTTGAAATCATCANAGGAGGTTGTGGAGAGGAGGGAGCTGGGCTCTTCTCCCAAGTGACAGGGGACAGGATGAGAGGGAATGGCCTCAAGTTCCACCGGGGAGGTTTAGGCTGGACATTAGGGAAAAATAATTCACAGAAAGGGTCATTGGTCCCTGGCAGAGTCTGCCCAGGGAGGGGGTTGATTCACCTTCCCTGGAGGGGTTTAAGGGACGGGTGGACAAGGTGCTGAGGGACATGGTTTAGTGTTTGATAGGAATGGTTGGACTCGATGATCCAGTGTGTCTTTTCCAACCTAGTGATTCTGTGATTCTGTTAATGACTCGATCAGTTTATGATTATGGTTCACTCTCTTGATGGATTTAGGGGGGCTTTGCTCTCTGTCTCTTAGCTGTTTATCCATTCTCAGCTCCCAATATTCAAGAGTTCAGCTGTCCTTTCAATCTGCAGGATGGCAAATTTAGGGCTCAGTGAGCCAGAGAACAGATGGGCAGCTTGGAGTATGAATGGAAGCCTTTGCCTATGTGATTAGAAATACCGCATCCCCTGCCCTGTGGGGCTGCAGCCAGGGCAGTGATTTACCCAGTGGCAGGGAAGCAAGCCTGGGGGTGTAGGAAGGCTGGTTTATGTGAGAAATCCTCCTTGTCAAGAAGGGATGAGGAGAGCTCCAGCTGTTTGAAGAGAACCTCTGCACCTGGCCAGCCTAATAAATCTGTCATTAATTCAGCAGCTGCCAACTGCCATCATAGCAGGGTAGCTCCTATCCTGCTATTTGCACATCCTGCCTAGAGGAAATGGGCCCAAAAGTATTAAAGCAAAGCCGTGTTTCATAAATTGATCACATCCTGAGCTTTTCAGCCCTTCAGCGAGTCAAATCCCCAAAGGGATATTTCCTAAGACCTCGAAAAGGGAATGAGCTGTCAGGTTAAAATGCTGTGTTTATCAAATTGGGGGAGAAACTCCCCTGCTTCCTATGAGGCTTTGAATAAATTAGAAGCCCATCTGCTGTGCTTGGATGCAAGAAATTAATTACTTCCAAGGGTGATGAGTTTTTACAATAAAGTAATTATCAAGTTAATGAAAAAGGCAAAGGTTGGATCTTCAACAAGAGCAAACTGCTATAACTTCAGGGCCCTAGTGGGGTGTTCCTGGGAGTCCCCCAGGACTGGCCCCAGGGGTTCCAGGAGCAGTGCAGTTTGATAAATAATGGTGACACCACATTGGACCGTGCTAAGAAGTACCCAGGAATGGGCTTCTCGAGACACAGCAAGAACAGTTTGGGAATTGCAGTGAACTTTACTGGGAAGTTGGGGATCTCTTGCTATTCATGGCAGTTCAGGACATGATAGAGTGGGTTGGATGGGACCTCAAAGCCCATCCAGTTCCAACTCCCTGCCATGGGCAGGGACAACTCCTACTGGATCAGGGGGCTCAAAGCCCCATCCAGTCTGGCCTTTAACACCTCTACGGATTGGGTCAGTCAGTGCCTCTGCTGAACAAAAGTTCAGTTCTGGCTCAGAATCCAGTTCTTCCTAGAGTTTGGCCTCTTTTCTTTGAAATCATCAAGTCTAACAATACCTGTCACTACTAAATCATATACCTGTGCTTCATCCACCTGTCTTTTAAACACCTCCAGAGATGGTGACTCAGTCACCACCCTGGGCAGCCTCTGCCAGGGTTTGAGAACCCTTTCAGTGAAGTTTTTCCCGATGTCCCATCCGAACCTCCCCTGGCACATCTTGAGGCCATTCTCTCTCATCCTTGAACCTAACCTGTTCTCCAGAGTTAATCTAGATATTTTCATTAACAAAGAAGACAAAGCCAAGCCCCATAACCAGCCACCTGATTTTACCATGAACTAAAATAGAGCAGCTTGTGCTAAAAATTACTGTGGTACATGCAGGAAGACTCGCATTGATTTAGTTATAAAACAAAAGGAAACCCAACTGGAGAAGAAAGAACAAGCTTAAGCTCTTCTGGAGTACAGATTAGCAGGAATATAGGGACCCCAGGGACAGGGAGAAGGGCTTCCCATCCTGCTTTCCAGAAAATTATGCTGGAAAGTATATTTTTCCTTACTGGAAAGAAGCTTTACCAGGAAGCTTCCCAGGTTCTTATGCAAGCAAATCCCCAACCACACAACGTTCCCTCTCCCTCTAACATGCCCACGTGAGCCGTGGCTTTGCCAAGCGCTGCAGCAGCTTCATTGCACCAGGCAGGGCAAGAATGAGGAGAGGTTTCTGAAGTGTCCGGATAATATTCCTGCCACTTCTAAAAATACACAGTGCCATGGAGACAGGCTTCGGCTTCACACAATTGAATGTTTCAGAGTTGGCTTGGATGTTTCTCCTAAGCTACATCATTGTTAAAGACACAGAGTTATTCATGCAGAGGCCAGGGACTTTTTTTCCCACAGAGCTAATGGCCAAAAAAAGTGATGAATCAGGGCTTTGAGGTGATTTATCATTCAGTCTCTCCCCAACTGTATTTTCTATTTCTAGCATCTGCTGTCATTCAGGAAAATCTTGTAGGTATCAACAGCACCCGTGACTCACTCCCTGGCTCTCCAGCTGCCATTGGACAACTTTCACTATGATGCAGATTCTGGCTTGCTGTCTTGCAACAAGTGCCTCTCTGGGACCGGTACCACTACCAGGGAGAGGAAGATGCTTGACTTCTTATGAGTCAGACCAAACGCTGTGACCTTGTTTAAACTGTTGTTATTAACATCCCTATTTAGGTATTTTAATAAGGTTGATGATGACAATAGTTTTATTAATGGTTTTAGTTGTTAATAATCCTAATACCTGTCCACACGTCCCATCTTCCAGGGACTCTCTTCCTTTTATAGGATCATGGAATTCAAGAGCATCCTTCCTCCTGCCTGGACCACAGGACCAAGGAGCAGACCATGGTATCAAGACAGGACTGGACATCACTGGAGTCCTTGTGGTTTAACAGTCATGGAATCATAGAACCACAGAATCATAGAATGGGTTGGGTTGGAAAGAACCATAAAGATCATCCAGTTCCAAACTCCTACCACGGGCAAGGACACCTCCCACTGGATCCAGTTGCTCATAGCCCCATCCAAGTCATGACAGCAATGTTAGGTGGCATCCTGGTAATGATGAGATGAACTCCACCAGCCCTTCCCACTGCAGGGTCAAGCTGAGCCCTCTACACTGATGCAAGGATAAAGGTTTTCCTGGGAACTGGTTGCATATCAGAGGGAATGGTCATAGATCTGTGTGTGTGTGGAGAGCAGCAGCAGGAAGGTTGGAGATCTACCTGTGTGGGGCAGCCAGAGGATGGGTTTGGAGGACACAGCACTCTCTGGAGAGATGATCTATGATTTCTACACCTGGAAATGTCCCTTCCTGCTTGATTCGATATTGCCCAGGAGAATAAAATTTTGTACCCTTTCCCTAACTAATGAGAGAGCCTAGAACAAGCAGAAAAAAAAAAAAAACAAATAGAAATTCAAAACAGGAAAGTGCTGCTGACTTGTGTGATTATTTACTCTTCTGACAGAAGCAGATTAGCAAGGTCCCACCAGCAGACAATCTGCTCAGGCTGAAAAGAAGCAACGTTCTCCCACTCAAATTAGACTGACTTGTCACATTAACTCCAGATACTCCCTTGGCAGCAGTCACACTGCTGTATGGAGTCTGAACACCCACAGCACTGCCAGGATTCTGTAGAAACTGCTATACCAGATTATATCAAGGCTCACTCAGGACTTTGTGTCCATGCTCGATCCACAGCTGGTGTCCAGGAAACTGTCCAGCAGCCATGGGTCTGACCATGGTCCAAACTCTCCACCACTAGATGCGCTCTTGCTGGGGGGAGCTGCTCACAGATGAGCATGAAGAAGGCTCAGCTGTGATTATGGGCCCTACTCTTTGACCTTTCTGCCTGTAGAATTGATGATACCTTCTCAGATCCCTCAGGCCAGCCTGGCACATTGGCACGGTGCCGGCCAGGAGGGGGCTGCCAGTGTGACTGGGAGGGACTGGAATTATTTCTACTGCCTCATTGAAGAAGGTGGTAAATTCAGGTAGAAATCAGTAGTGCACCAGGATTTAGGAGCTAAATACAGTGCAAACAGCCTTTCTAGGAGTAAAGGGTGGGCAAGAGCATGGGTCAGACTTAGAGTTCCTTCTGAAAGGGTGACCCAGCACAAAGGTTCTTCATGTGCAGTGAGGTCACTTTGTCCTTTAAGAGCTGGAAGGAGGCCTGTGTAGGATGATGGATGTTCTTGGAGATCCTCTGCTAACGAGCACTGTCCTTCCACAGCAGGATTCGGCCACCATGATGTCAGTAGCAAACTACCTCCAGGTGTCCACTGCACTCCCTCAAGGCGAGTGCTGAGCCCACAGACTCTCTGCTCTTACATCCTTGTCCAGTTCTGCTTTTATGTGGGGAAAGTTTCACTAACAGAGGGAAGTGAAAGAAGACAAAGCTCTTTCCAGTTACCATTGGGGCAGGGAGAAAAGCAGGTTACGCCAGAGAACTTGCCATCGCAGTATCCCCAGCAGTGCTCACCTGCTCACAACACAGATATAATTAGGTCACCTGGTGGGAGCAGGAGGGATGGAGCAGAACCCTAAGCAGATAGGGACACAACTGCTGTGCTCCCTCTGGTGCTGCGGTGGAGGGACGGCTGGAGGACGGTGAGAGAAGTGTTGTGGTTGAACTTGTAAGAAACTAGGTCACGCTTTAATACATTTTTCAAGGAGTTTTGGGGATGACTTTGAATATCCTTCTTAAAATATAAGAAGTGGCCTATTTAAGACTGGGTAAAAAAATTATACAAGGATCTCATGGTAGTGTAGAGAGCAGCAGCAGCAAAGTCCAGAATAACATCAAGCTC
>WAAB01020779.1:6323-42203 GCA_013389865.1 Piaya cayana | reverse complement strand
TTATGAAGGTATTAAAGAGTACTCGTCCTGAGAGAGATCTCTCTGAAACCCTGCTAATGACTAGTTGCCAGCTCACTGTAACTGCATTCAGTATGACCCTTCAAGCCTAACCCATCAGGCAGTTGCTAACCCACTGTATTATGTGTCTATCCAGCTGTTTGAAATATAAGGCTAGGATGCCATCAGGGGCCTACTGTGCAGTCACAAAGCTGTAGTGAATGTGCCAGAATCCTGAGACAGAATTGCAGCTTCTAACTTGAAAGTCCAGAGTTTTTTGTTTTTACAGATTGTATGTACTATTCTAGTACCTACCTGGTGTCATCTGTAAAGTGGTCCCAACTTTCAAATTTCTTGTTGGCCTGCCTCAGGTTGCTTTTGAGCCATCCCCCAGGCTCATTCTTCTGTTCCCTCTTTTCTGTCCTTTACCAGTGCAGTTTTCTCTGCTGTTCTGCTCCACTCCATCATGGCCAGGGTCCTCCTGGCTGCCATGGCATTACTACTGTGCTTCACGACACAGATGTAGACAGGGAGAGTGATCCACTGAAGTCTGCTGCCTTAGTTCTTGCTGAGAGCTTTTTCAGCCTGTGAGCAGTCCCCTGGACTCTTGTAGGATCCCATTGCTAATTGATGCTGCTTGTGTGCTGTGAATTAGAGAGCAGGATCCTGTGAGAGTAGGTTAGCTGACTCACCTCATTTTCTTTCCTGATATTATCTCATCAGCGGTAGATTTGAATAATTCACCAAAGCAGTGCCAGTCACTACAATTAAAAGAAGGATTATTTGCAAATGCTTTCTTAAATTATCATGGATCACATTTCTGAGAATACATTAGAAGGTTCATTTAGTGTTACAGCTTCCTTAATTCTGGGCTTAGTTAATCTAAATTCTGTGACCTGTCTGTTCAAAGACGAGCTTTACCAGCTGTCAAGATTGGTGTGCCAACCTGTTGAAATGTTTTCCAAATCCAAACTCAAACAGTTATTGCTGATGGCCTGATCCATGATCAGTGGTTCGTGACCTCCTGAAAGGTTATGTGTGGGGTTACCCATTTGCTCATGTCCCACCTCTAGGATGTGTTGCATGCTATCAGCTGCTGGCTCTGGAAGATAAGAAAATACCCCTGTCTCTTAGCAAGAGAGATGGATTTTGTGCATGTCTGAAGAAACCAAGTCCTATGATATCATCTGCCAACAATTAATGTAATGTAGTTGTTTAGAAGAAAGTCTGCAAGATTTTTTAAAAATACTAAATTAAGTTCAAATAGTGTTGTAATAGTTATCTCCCTGTTGAATTTAAATAGTACAGTTGATTATTTTCTTTTTAGCTTGTCCTTGCTAAGCACCTGGAGGGTAGTATATTGGTGAGGATTAACTAAATTCCCTTCAAAACACAGCTGTTGATCCCTGTTTTCAGGGTTATTTTGTCTGAAGTTATTTTCACTTCTCTGATGTTTTCTGTTTTGGTTCTTAAATACTGTGATAAATGTTAGGGTCTGTTAAGTTTCAACTTTCTATTTTTATCCGTTGGTAAACTCTACACCAGATGTGGGTGTGAAGGACCTTGAGAAGCTGAGGGAGTTCTACTTTTATTCAACAATTTTAACTTTTGTAACTGAGAATTTCAGCTTATTTTTTAGTGTTGTGTATGTACTGGTTTTTTTGTAAGAGCAGAGAAAAAAAGGGCTTATGCAACTTAGTTTGCATAAGTGCAGTGAGTCATTCACATTTCTTTTTTGTGTGTGTCTCTGTGTATGTTGTATCACTTTATATAACCTTCCTTTGAAAAAGTACTACTGTGAATGCTAAGAATATATTTTTCCTGTAAAACAGAAATCTGCCTATTAGGCAGGTCGCTGCTTCTTGGTGATGCCTCTTCATGGATGCTGTTCTCCAGGAAGGCATTTTGGTGATAAAGCTCTGGTTCTTCAATGGCAAAGTTTATGCTGATACATCGAGCGTCAAGGGGAAGTCCAGGTAGCTCTAGCTGTTCCCCTTTGTGGGCAGAACTGTGCATAACTCCACTTGATAATGCTATTTACATATATATGTATATTTATATAGGGGTTTCAGATATGCACAGTCCTTTCAGCATAGTGTAGTTACTGCTTTATCACATGGCATCCTACCATTTAGGGAAGAGTGAAGCTTTTAAAGCGGAGAATACCTCTGTGCATTGCTGGAAGAAGTTAGGGACGCTTCACATAGCTATCAAACGCAAGTGGCAAGCAGCCTGCATCAGGCACATTTACAAAGAAACCTCAAAGGCCTCGTCTTTTTTGATGCTAGTTTGTAACTCTGGGTGATCACATATACTGTGAATGTCCAGTTGCTTGGAGTTCATGATTTTGAATGGAATTACAGGTCTCAAGTGTCAGGACAGTTTGAGTGCTAGAATCACTATTTTGGTTTACATTTGTATGTTTCAGATGTGTTTACCTTGACATCTAATGGATGATTCTATGTGACTGTGGCAGGGAATTCACTATTATATTTCCCCATACAAAGGGAGTGTAGGTCATAGTGCAAAGATTGTGCGCAGGTCTTCTTGACCCCATGGCTCTTTTGAGGCTTAGAACTTCCATTTCTCTGCTGTACCATAATGCTTTCTGATCTGATGTTCATCATCTCTGGCCACAAATTCCTCCCGGCATGAAAATTTTCCCACAGTAGTTTCATTCCAGTTACTTTTGTCTACACTTTGAAATCTTTCCACTCTGTTCTGGTGTTTTACCAAATCAGAATCAGAGCCTGTTTCTTTCTATAACCCAAGTTTTATTTCCATTAAAGTACTTCAGTTCTAATTTTATTTCAGTGGCATCCTGTGTTTTGTGCAGGTAGCATTGTCCATCCTTTTCCTTGATCATTCTTATGGCAGTATTTTGATGACTTCAGTAGTCACTGAAATAAGGATACTGTGTTTTCTGTGTGGTCCAGAACAGATGTTTGCAGTTGCAAGATAAGACAGTGTTCATCTACACCCTAATTAGCAGTATCTATGGTCTGTAGAAGTACCTCAAAACATTCAGGTACTGTTTTTAGTTGTCTGTGGTAGTGTACTCAAACAGGCATTAGACATTAGAGTAAGACTTTAGTTCATCATTAAGAAACTGGATTCATGTAAGGAATTGTAGTAACTGTATATCTTCAAAATATAAGAAGTTTTTTTTATTGCTATCCAGATGAGTAGCTCTACTGGTTTAGGCTTTAAATGCATTTAATATACTCAGAGACAAAAATACTGAGTAGGAGTCACATAGGTATAACTGTTCCCTCCAGCAACAAGGCATCTCCTTCACTCAGCAGATAATTCCTGTGACATCTGGAGATAAGAAAGATCTCTGAACTTGTGGAATTCTGCATGAATAGCAAAAATTTCCTACTCACACACACAAAAACTACAATCGAGAGTAACTCTTCATATCTTCTCCCCTTTAAAAGGTGTTTTCCCCTTGCACAACTTGTGGACAATAGTTGCAAAGTAGTTATTCTCACCACTGTTTGTGTCTAATGGCCTCTTGTATGAGAGGGTGAACAACTAAGTTGACTACACTTCTGTATTAATAATAATCTCAAACATGGGTAAGATATGGGAGCTCCTTAGCAATAAAATCACACAGCAAATTTTTTAACATTCATTTTTGTGCTTAAGATATGATGAATTAAATTTATTATTCCTCAATATAGCCCTCAAAGCCCTCTGTTTCTAATCTGCCCTCTGTCCCTAATGGGCGTAATCCTTGTGGCCATTTCTATGCCCATGCTGCAGAAGTCAGTAATACAAACCATCCACATCAATGTACCACATACTGTGTTTCAGGGGTTAAAAGCTTCTCACTAGAAGGGGAATGTCTGCTTGCATAAAAGAATGGCCCTGTAATGGTAAACTTGTATGCACTCCAGACACAAAGATAAGAGTCTTAGAGAAATGGGATGGAGAACACAAGAGATCATGTGCTTTATTCAGGGAAATATCCCCTCTGTTCTTAAAAGCCATTGAAGCTTGAGTTGAAATGAATGTTTATCTTCCTACTATTGCCATTTCACAGGGTTTTTTTCACATAATTTAGCGCAGAATCAAATATTTTACTACTTAACAGAAAGAAAGAAGTAATCAACAGGCAGGGCATTAACGGAAAAAATGAAAGCTTCACAAGAGTCAAATTAATCTTTCTCTGTTTTCCTGTTGCATCCTTATCTGACTGCTTGAGCACTGCTCACTAGGACTAAATTTGTAGCAACTGCATTTTAGAAATTTCATAGGAGATCAGCACAAAACAAGTTGACTTTCTATAACCATGATACAGTAGGAATAATTACACTTTAAGTGACCCTTATGAAACATTTCCAGCTGCCTGAAGTAGAAATCTAGGTCACTACTCCACTGAGCAATAATGTAAGACATCAGAACACTGCTGTATTCCAGATAAAGTAGATGGTCCTCTTCCTAGTGAAGTCAAAGGACTGATCGTGCTCATGACCATGAGTTTGTTCTGAGCCTGTGTGAATTCCTTCAGTGATATAATTTTTATGCATAAATGAGAAGGCTTGTTAAGCTTTACATTTCAATATATTTTCTTACTGACTTAATTGCCTTTGCCTCCTGTTCATTTAAATGGATTTTTTTAAAGATTGGCAGTAAAATGAACTATCTATTTCAGATATCAGTGAGCTGAAATTTACATGAAACATGCTGTATCCTTCATCTTAACCAAGTAGCCTCAGCAAGTCACTGTTACTGTTACTAAAAGCATATGGCCAACAAATTAGCTGAGTAGCAGAATAGATGGCATGGGTATCAGCTTATTTCTAATGCTTATTTATAAAGCTGCTTCTGAAAAATTGTAGGGTGCTGTGGAGAATTTCCTATAAAGAGGAATCAAGGAGAAGAGCATTATTTTACCCTGGCCATATTCTCTGGGTGGATATTTGGCACTAATTTAGGGTGGGATATAAAAGCCACCCCATGTCAAGCTCCTGCAGAGGTATCAGGTTACATTAACAACATATCCAGAAGCAAGAATTCAACATTACCAGCCTTGATCTGGGTCACAGAACAGGCTTAAAATAATGCATATGAGAAACCATTTTCAGAGAATTTTAAAGGATGGGAGGGAAAATCAAGCTTCAGCAGCCTATTATTGGAGACTTTTACTTGAACCATTTTTTATTTGTGATCCAAATACTGCAGTAATTAAGCTGCAAAATTAAGGAAATGTGCTTTGCTTTTAGTGGAAATTAACATTGGTTTTCTCCAGGCATTCAACCACTTAACTCAGTTGTCTTCTTATATTATTCAAATGTGATACACATTAGTCAAACATAAGTGGTTGAAGAATCATGTTGCAGAATGCCTCTTGAGAGAGAAGTATGTTATAAACATTTCTACTAATGGAATATTTATGTTAATGTAAATTAACTCTGTAAGGGTGGCAGTTCCTTTGAAAGGTGAACATCAAGTTTGTGCTGCACAGTGGATACTTTTATTATTTCTTTACTTGTACAGCACAAAAAATAGGGTACAGACATCTGCTGTAGCCAGCAAGGATTTTTCAAATGCATTTTGGTGACCTTCAAGAATCAAGGCCTGTCACACACAGAAAATATAATGAAGATTTGTGTGTCACTGAAGACTGGAAGAAAATTTTGCAGAAATAATCGTAAGAACTATGATCTGATTAAAAATGCAAAATGAGCTGAATCTGTAGGAGAGTAAAACAAAACAAAGAGCTGTAGCTAGCAATAATGGATTTAATTAGATTAATAGAGATAGTGATCATTTTGGAGTAGGTGATCAGTTGCCAAGAATATCAGGGACAGAGAGCTAAACATGGCAAGAAAGACTACAGCTATTGTTGTCTCTGTTTCCTGTAATCCAAGCTATAGGCATCCGCTTAGAGCCTGAGTTATGACAGACGCGGGACTGACAAACCTAGGGGACTGGTAGCAGAATTTACCTGGAAAGCATTTTTTGTAGTTATAGCTGAATTCACGAGTGCTTTCCACTCTTGTGGTGCTTGCAAGAGAATAGTCTAAACTGGAACAAACTGCTTTGTAATCTCCTGCGCATAACCTTCCTGCAGTCTCTGAAGCTTTGTATATGCATATGTTTATATACATATATGCATGTATACATAGTACACACTCAAATCTTGACATGAGGAGGAAGCTGGGCACAACAGCTTCAGTGATCGCAAAATGGAAGAGACAATTGCACTATTCTTGGGTAGGCATTGCAGCAGCCAACAAAGACATGTCTGCTGGAACAGTGTCCAGCCCTGCCTCTATGCTTTTGTCTAAAATGAGAACATAAGCTCTGGAGGTTAGGGAAGGGCAAAGTCCAGTGCAGTTTTGCCCAGGCTTTCTAAGCAGGCGGGGATTCACCCAGCTACCTATTTTGAAGTTCCCTACTAAATGTAAGAACAACCTGCTGAAATACATTTGTGTCTTTGGGGACTTAATTTTCTTTTGTATTTTTTCAGCATGTAAATTTGTTATCAAAATGATATGTATTGCACAAAATGCTATTTCAGTTGTGTTTCATTAATTAAGGAACAGCAGTTATAAGATCTAGTTCTTTCCTAAGAGTCTGGTATGCCACATGGGATCAGTTTACAAAGACAGTTCAGCTCCTATTTAGCCTTTTCAGTGAAGTGGCTAGATTTTTGACAGCGCTCAGTCTGGTGTTCTTTTTCAGGAATGGGAGCCGATAAGCACTTCTGAAAATGTAACCTTTTGTACTTAAAATATTTGTGTGTCTTCTCCCAGTCCCATTTCCCATGAAGTTACGTGATTTTTTTTGTTGTTTCAGAGTTTGTTTTCTTGCTCAGTAAAACAAAACTAAATAATTTTGTGAGAGTTCTACTGCATTTCTGTGCAGTGGGATTTTCATACTTTTGTGATTATTTTTTTCATATTCTTGCGATTATCATGATGTGTAAAACCCAAGTGTTCTTAAATATGTGCACAAATGAAATCACAAATATCATGATGGGTTCTACAATAGTGAGAATTCTAAGTACAAATACTAAATAAGTTGTTATTTGTATAGCAAATTAATGTGAATGTCTGATGAGTCACTGTAAATCCACAAACACATGCTGAACTGGGATTTTTGCATATGTGAATCCATTTGCCTTAGCTCGTTGGTCTTTGGATAAATGTGATGGTATTACATGACATATCTTTTCAACAGCTAGGGATGTCTTTCTTCCAATGGAAATTAGTACCATGGCCAACCCACCTTAAATGTTACTCTCTTCCAGGTTATTCTTTTAACTAGGATTTTATCTTTTGAAAGATCCTTCCATTTTCAAGTGCTGTGGAAGTTTGTAGATTTTAATCTCTAATGGAAATATGTGATTACATCATATAGCCAGACTGGTATGCTGATGATGCCAAGATACCTCCAAATCATTATTGCCAGTGTCACATGAAAAACCTTTTTTCATTTCTAGGAACTTCTTATCAAATTATCTCTGTTATTGTCTTTCCCCAAAACCGCATCTTTACCCTGGCAGCTGTAATTTCAGTGTTTGTGGCGCACACCATGCCTTTGGCATTGACCCTCTGCATATCCCCCAGCTTCTCCCTATGTGTTGACTACCATTTGTGAGCTTATTCCAGTGCTTCCTAAAGACCTGCTTTCTCTACTGTGCCAAAAAGGCACTCATCTCTGCATTAAATGTCCCTATTAAGAAGAGCCAGCTTCAGTCATGATTTCTTTTGTTCCACTTTCCTTCCTCTTGTCAGCGGTGTCTGATGAAAGTTGGACTTTCACCACCTTACTTTTGTCCTCCTTCTGTTTGTCAAGTCAATTTCTGTAGTCTGGATGTCTTCCTGGACAAGCAGCAACTGTTTTACTTGCCACTGTAGCATGTCTGGCATGTACTGGAGTGTTATTTTAGTGTATTAAGAAGTTTATTGTGATGTAAGTAGTGATTAATAGTTGCAACAATTCATGAACTGTTCTTGGTCTATGTCAAGTGTCTTAGTGTCTTCTATTTCACTTGCAAATCACTGCCTAGAAAATAAGCATGGATAACCTGCAAATCAATGTGAAGATAAGCCACGAGCTATGATTTCTACTTTTCACTAAATTCTTTTTTAATGTTACCGTATCTTCCTATGCTACCTCCACTTCCTCCATCTTTTCACATACTCAGGGTCTGCTCTGAGCTTAGTAGGTCAGGGATTCATTATGCTGATGTCTGTTGCTACACCACTTTGAACAGCAGGCCATATCTTACCTCCTACCAGAGTTCCTGAACACAATGTTAATGCTTTGCTGTTTAGGAGATAATAACAGCAAAAGTAGCATAAGATGGAGAGGCATGGAGGCATTACTTGTTTTCCAAAAGTGGTCTCTTGTGTGATGGATAGAAAAGGGTGGGTAGAGGATGTGGGTGGGATGGGAGTCTTCAATTCCCCCTAACCTCGTCTGAGCTCTGCCTGTTTTGCAACAATTCAAAGGGTTTTCATTACTCAGGACAGGTTGTCTGGCCCCTTTCACAAACACTCAGATCAGTTTCAGCACATGAAAAAAGAAAAGGTCTAGTTGCATGGAGCTGGGGGAGAGGCAGCATTGCATAGTTTCAGCAGAAAACTAACCTTTCCTTCTACTGTTCTGCTCTTCCCCCTCCTCCCATTGAGCCCTGCAGAGAGAGATTAGCAATCAAACTGTAAATCCCCCACGTACAGAAAGTAGTAAACCTCCCATCCCCTCCCCAACAGGACATGTATGCTGACAACAGCCTCATTCAGTCTGACACCTGTTTCACTTTAGAACAGACCCCTATAAATAGAGTCAGTGTAACCCTAGGTGGCATATGAAAATATTATGGAAAATGTGACTTACAACCCTATGAAGAAGGGGGAGTAGGCAGAGTGGGGGTGGGCAAAAAGACACTATCTACCATAAAAACCTGGCAGCTTCATGCAAGGGCTGTTGCTTTTAATTTAAATGCTCATTTCTTATTCTATTTTCAGATCCTCTCTGGGATTTTAGGAATGTTGAGACGTGCTTGTTATAAAGCCCTAAGTACAAAATGGTCACGGATGGCTGGAATGAGGCATGTTCTAATGGAAACAAATCACTTGTCAGTAAGCAGCCTTCAAACTTTTGAACAAAAGCTCAAAAAGGTCAGGGTAAAGACATGTTTGTTGACTTAAAATGGCTGGATGCAGGTCACCAGAAAGGCATAAGCTTCAATATTGTTAAAGTAACTTCAGTTCTATGTAAAATTGGGGGTTTAAAATGAGGTTAAGTACTTGATGGCAACCACAAATAGACTCAGCAACTTACATTAAACAGAAATCTTACACATGTATAAACTGAAGTGTGCATATTATCATAATGTAAAGCATGTACACCATTGTAAAACAGCCAGAGAATGGAACTCAGCTGTAGGAACTACATTTAGGGGTATACACATGAATGTTTGTGAGGAAGACTGCTATGTGTACTGAAATTTAGAAGAGTGACCATTATTCCTGCAGTGTAAAAATAGGTGTTTGTGATTAATGGATATTTTAGTTGTTTAAAATAATGTACCTTAGTTTTATAGTTATTTGAAGATAAATCCAAATCCTGAGTTTGTTTATTCAACCTTCTGTAGGTTTTAACTCTAAATTAAATTTTACAGTGTTGTTAAATATTTTTTATTTGCTTTCAAGACCCATAATGAGGTTCATGACCCTTGGATCAACTATAATGATGTATCAGCCCTTCTTTTTCCTGTGTAATATATTGTGTTGCTCTGTGAAATTAATAATATTGCTCTATATGAAGTTGCATTGAGTGGATGAATTATTATCTTTATGGTACATCATGTTGAATCTCCTAATTCTACTGCAGCTTGGTTTCATAAAAAAACAAAGCTTATGCAATCTTTCTTTGTCATCAATCTGTCTGTCTGCTAGTCCCCTTCACGAGCAGCTTCTGAGCTTGTTCAGTCTGCAACTGGATTTGAACAGGGATTACAGATGATTACATTTTGACTAGATTTGTGAAAACTGCTTTCTATCTAGAGGAAGAGAGGCAGAGGCAATATCTCTCCAGAGTGAAAGGCAGGTAAAGCATTAGTGTTAGCTAAACAGTCAGTACGGGGATCCTTAGCACAGCATGTACTGGTTTGTGCATACAAAACATGCATGCATCAGGGATATGGCAGGGACTGAAGAGACAGGTTTGGGCAGAGGTGACTGGGGAAAGAAAGCAGATGGGACAAAGACTTGACCTCTGTAAGTGTCCAGGTTTCATTTTAATGTTCACAAAATAATTTCTTTTTCATAAGGAAAACAGCAGCAAAATAAAAAGGAATAACTGTGGTAAAATGATGTGTGAGCTTCAAAGCCTAGGGCAGGCTTTTGGTGGTTCTGAGGCTTATTCTGCTAAGTAAACATTATTCTGCTTTCAAAGGCAAGAAACTGAGACACTTTCTTCACAGAAATATGACTTGCTCAGAGGCATTGTGACTCATCAGCAACCAGGTACAGCGTACAGACATGGTTAAGTATCTTAGAACCATAGAATCATTTGGGTTGGAAAAGACCCTTTAGAACATTGAGTACAACTGTCAGCCTAGTGCTGCCAAATCCAGCTCTAAACCATGCCCCTAAGTATCACACCTGCATGTCCTTCAAATGCCTTCTGGGATGGTGACTCCACCACTTCCCTGATCAGACTGTCCCAATGCTTGACAACCCTTTTGGTGAAGAAATTTTGCCTAATATCCAATCTTAACCTCTGCTAGAGTAACTGGAGGCCATTTCTGATTGACATATTGTGTAACTTGGGAGAAGAAACTATCACCTGCCTCACTACAATCTCCATTCAGGTAGATGTAGAGAATGATAAGGTCTCCCCTCAGCCTCCTCCTTTCCAGGCTAAACAACCCCAGTTCCCTCAGCTGCTTCTCATGAAACTTGTGCTCCAGACCCTTCACCAGCTTCATTGCTCTACTCTGAACACAGTCCAGCACCTCAGTCTTTCTTGTAGTGAGGGGCCCAAAAATGAACACAATATTTGAGGTATGGCCTCACCAGTACCAAGTAGAGGGGAACATTGACTTTCTTCTGAATGTGGCCAGCAGCTCACTCAGCTTCTTTCTGTGTAAACCTTCAGCCCCGTGTGTCCTAGCCATCCAAATTATTCCCCTTCCCCAAGGTCCTGGAGCTCAGTAGTGCTCCCCACTCTGCATCTGGTTTGCTATTTGGTCACTGTTTCTATCCTTTAACTCTGCATCTGCTAGTACTACTACAGAAGAGCACTGCCTGTTCAAGTCCAGAAATGTCTTGACATCCATAATGGTTGTTGCATGTTTTGCCATGGCAAGGAAAACAGCTTCCAAATACCACTGGTTATTTTGTTTTTCTACTAGAAATGAGGAGATGTTTCTAAAGGAGGATTGCAATGCAGCCAGATAACCTGCAGAGAGCTCCAGGTGGTACAGGTAAGGGTGTTCCTGGTACCTGAGTTAGCTTGTGTTAGCTGAGTGAGTTAGTTGTGTTTCTTTGTAGTATCCTGCCCTGTTCGCCTGCCTTGCGTTTGACAGCTGATAGTCATTGCTGTTTCATACTGCTTTTCTTTCGTGACTTGTCCAGCACCTGAAGTACACTTGAGGACTATGGGGAGGAGTAATCCTGGGAGTCACTCCATGTCTTCTATTTAGGTGTTGGTCTGCCTGGGAGAAAGCTCACCAGTGGTTTGGGCTTCTCAGTGCTGGTGGAGATGGGTTTACAAACACCTTGTATTTGCATTAGGAATGGCATTGGTTTTAGAGTACAGAGCACTGCTTCAGTCCTGCTGCACCATTGAAGTGCTGTGTAGAGGCTAGATGCTCCATTGTAGACTAATCTATGTGCTGAGGTAGTGGAGGGAGGACATGAGGAGTCAGAATTGCTTCCAATACTGTGGTTAGCTAGTATTTTGGAGTACAGTGGCACTGGGAAAATGCTAAAGGTTTGCAGAGTGATTGGGTGGGCATACTCCTGCAAATTGCGTCTGCATCTTCTGTTAAGACAAGCTGGTTTCTTTCTGCCTAAATGAGTGTCAAATGTGGAAAGAACGCTTTTAGAAAACTTGAGGCTTGATAGTACTTATAGTACTTTTATTTCTGAGACAGAATTATGCCTCCTGCTCATATGATGCGAAGGTAATGTGCTTGTATGCACAAATACAGATTTTTTTTATCACATGGCTGCCAAAAATAACATTGAAACATATAAGTTAAGCACGCCATTATAACACAATGGCACTTCATTACTGTTCTGGGCACCTCAGATTTCCTTCTGAGCTTGTCATCAGCAGGCAATAATGGAGGAATACAGAGGACAAGGTGAAAAGAACAGTGCAACCTCATGGCATTTCATCCTAAATGTCGTGCATGGTCAGTACACCCTGGTGAGTTCCCCAGTGTATGGATTTAGCATCTTCAGTAACTGTCTCTTACAATGTTGAATTTATCATAAATATGGTATTATCAAATTGGCTGCTTCTGGATTTTTTTTCCAAATTACAGCAGCTGGTCTTATGAATAATTTCTCTCTAATCAGCTGAGCCTGTTTCCTCTGTAACTCTTTTTCTAATCTTATTTTCATAACTTGCTACTTCTCTGACTTTCAATTAACACTTCATCTGTGTTCTTTACTTAGACACAGTAGGTGTAGCCTTTTAAAATTCCTCCCTAATTTTAGTGCTGTGATTTTAGTGCTTTCTCTTCAGGGGCATGGTAATGACTAACCTCTGCTCCTGTAGCTCTGCTGCTATATTGCATAATGACTTTTCAGAAGTTCTAGATTAATGCATGTCAGTTGATAATTTGGTGTCACATGGCAACGTGATGCCTGGATAAAAAATCCATGTGTAATCTGAAAGATCTTATGGGAGTGTTGCGTAATTTGGGTAACATAATAGCTCATTAGCTAGAAGTCTATACAAGGTGAGGATGGGTAAACAAAACCCTCATTAGTATCACTTTTTTTAAAAGTAGATTTATTTCTTAAGTAGTCTTCTCACAATGCAACATTGTCATAGCTCCCTGTAATGGTGCTGTGGAGTCCTGTCACTTACTAAAGCTCATCCTTTATGTTGGCACGGCATACCCTCTGCTCTGAGTCTCCTTGCTAAATATGCCAAATGTAGTGCTGTCACAGAAAATCTTCCTGTACCATTTGCTCCATTCTGGCCCATTCTAGCCTGTATGCCATCCAGCAGCTGTCAACAGAATAAACAAATCAAGTAGAAAGAGTAAATTCCATAGTTTTCTCAGCAAGTGATTTTTTTAGAAAGTTGATGGAGGGAAACACAACAGCTAATTTCTGTCTAGAGTCTAAGTTTTTTCCTAATGACAAGATTTTTTTTTAATTCTTTACCTCATTTTATAATGAGATTTCAAGATGAGATCATGATAGCAAGACCACAGGAGTTATCAGGGAGTGTCCTGGAACACTGAGTAGCTGGCATGGTAGAAAGGGTTGTTGTGAAATTGTTTTTAAAAATAATTCTGGAATCTTGCCCCTCTTTCTGCTTATATACAGGTTCATATGCAACATACTGAATGTCTGCACCCTGAATTATGCCGCTGGTGGGTCCTCCCAGCTGGTAATTGTTGACTACTGCAATCAAGTTTCCATGTTAAAGCTTTAAAAATAATTTAATGATAGCTATGTTTAGTGACATCATTTTAGCACCCATATGACTACACTCTCCCTTGCAATTTGAGCGGGTGTGTAGAAGAGCTGTGTTGTACCCATGTGTATGTCCCTCCATTTCAGGCAGAGTCAAATTTTTAGAAAGAAGGAATTATACTGTCACAGGCAACTGTGTTTTCCTCAACTGTATAGGCTGTACTTTCACTACAGAGATGCTTGAGCTTTGTTTAGTCTTCATAAGAAAAAGTTACAAGTTTCCTAAAGGAAAGACTGTGGTGATTCTTTTTAATAACATTATTCCTTTCAGGGTGAAAAACATGAATTTGGAGACAGAAGCTTTTTCCTTAAAACGGTGTGTTGCTTTTATTTTCACTTAAGTAATTCAGGACAATATTTATAGGTTTATTCTACTAATGAAGAATAGTGTTACAGAAATAATAATTGAAAGATATTAATCTTACCATTAGATAGCTTTTGCACAGAGAACCTCTATTATTTAGAGATTATTATTTCTGGAAAACTTCCTATCACCTATCTTCCCTACCTAGATGCTCTGCTACTTTCATGCAACTGTGACTGGGTTTACATGTTAACAATTCTGTTTATAGTAAGATAAAATGCACCATAGTTACTGCCCAAAGTTTGCTCTTACCTACATTACTGGTAATTCAGGGTAAATTGTCCAGTATCGCTGACAGAAGCAGAGCTGTGAATGGAATTTGTTTGCCTTTTTGTATCAAGCAGGGATTTATTTTTGTTCATTTAAGAGTATGTTCTTTTCATTTCTATATGTAGTTAAATAATGTTTTTCATAGTCAACAAGAGAGTGTTTCTTCCATCAAGTAGGCAAAGGTATTGCTGCAAATAATGGTGTCATCTCCTGAAGTGGATGGAAGGACACTCTGGGAAATGAATATTGAGTGTGTTGTCTTATGTGTCTCTAACTGGCATGTAAAAAAATGTCCCCATGCTATGAGTTGTGTTTGTATTTCACAGGACAGGTAGTTTAGAGGATTCTTTCAGGGAGGTGTTTGATTCACCTTCCTTGGAGGTGTTTAAGGCACGGGTGGACAAGGTGCTACGGGTCATGGTTTAGTGTTTGACGGGAATGGTTGGACTTGATCCAGTGGGTCTCTTCCAACCTGGTTGTTCTATGATTCTATGAAAAGGTTTGACACTCCCTTTACACTGGGAGAGTTGGGAGAACTACTTTTCCCCATTCCAGCTCCAGTTCAGTTATAAAGCTATCATATCTTAGCCTTCAGATCTGTGTAGCAAAGATGTCTCAATGTAGTCTACTCAGGACCATGCATGGATTTAGCTGTACCTGGTGTCTCTGCTTTTGAAGTGCAGGTTGCAGAGTGATCCTATAGGGAAACCTAGCTATGCTGTCAGTTTCACCTGGAAAGGATGATTTTTAAAAATCTGATTATGTGGCAGGCATACTTCAAAACCTATCCTGAGGCCTCCAGTGGGGAGTGATAAAGCTCAGATATTAACAATGGAAGAGGTGATAAAGTAACCTGTGTAATCAATTGTCTGATCCTCAGAACTATGCTCTCTGTCTTCTAAGGGAGGTGCAGCCACTAGGCTGCTAGGAAGGATGTGTGATTTGCCACAGCTGGCTTCTGGCTCCTGTTCCCATCTGGTTGTAAAATACATTCTAATTAATAATAAATTCAGTTAAAAACTAGCTAAATAAAACAGTCTGACATGGCTCGTGAGGCACAATATAGTGCTGGGAAGCCAGAAGATGCTTTTGTTCTCAGTTATCTCAGCCTTGTTTTGTAACAGCAGGCAAATTGCCCCCAACCTCACTCAAAACAAATCCATTGTCAGTCCTGCTTATCAGACAGATAGATTGCTTTGGGAAGAAGCTGTATTTCAGGATGTGCCTTTATGGTATCCAGTCAGGCCTTAGTAAGGATGTGAACCTCAGTCAAGATGGGACCCTCTAACAGTGTTTGAACATCTGTGCTGAATGTCATTGTTGCCACACAAAATGAACTAGTGTAAGAAACTAGGTAAGAAACACTCAGAGCAGTAACTCTTTAAAATGTGGCAGAGTGTGTAAAAACGAGTAAGTGAAAGGACAGAGCTTTTGTAGGTACACTAACCAAGCAAACATTGTTTCATAGTTTTAGCTGGTCACCTGCTAACTTCCTCCATCGTATCCGAAGGCAGGTCACTTCATGAAATAGGATGCAAAGGGTAGAACACATATCCAAAAGCAACATGAATCTCTTGCAGATTGCTATTTCAGAAAGCATGGTCACAAACACAATCTTGAAAGAAGGTGGGGGTGGAGCCAACATAGAATTAACCACATTGAGTAACTTGTACATTTTCAATGAAGTCTTTCATGTATTCTCAGCTTTTCATAGGTGAACAAGGGCAAAACCAGCCACATCACTTGGACTTGCTATAATGAACTCGTGCTTCTCTACAGGTTGAATCGGAGCCACTATCCTACATATACCACATCATAAGTAACCACTAACCCTAACCATGAGACCAGCACATTCATGTCTCTACAATATGTTCATTACACTAACATTAATAAATGAATATAATGTTACAATGGCTGTGCCATTAAACAACACCTGTTCAGTACAATGGAAACAAGGCACTCCATGATTAAATATATTATCTTCTTGACAAAGAACTGTACAACTGTTTGGCTAGAGTTGTGAAGCAAATGGTGTATTAACATATGAAAAGGATTTTGTGTATGTTTGATGAATGACAGAATAATTACTATATATAGCAAGGAAAAGGGATGTAAAATGTTCTGTATACTCGTTACTGCTATTGCAAGTAAGTGGGAAAGGCCTTGATATAGCTGTGAATGTATACTATTGACCACAACAGCTAGGCAAAAGCATATACAGGCTGCTGGCAGCATTTTAGGAGTAATTTTAATACTAGAAATCTTGGCTGGAAAAGATCTTGGACTATGTGTTTGTCATCACCTGGGAGCACATGTGAAATGTTTTGTCCACTTGAATTTCGAGGGTGTCAAATGTGAGTCTTCCCTCATTGCACTTGGATGACTGGGCCAGATTTTAATAAATTTCTGACAGTGATAATATTTTCCTTTTTATTCAGTGGATGTTTTTATTTTTTCTTGGTTTCATTCACATTAGTCTCACTATACCTTTCTAAACCACTCACAGTTACGGGTCTTAGCCCAACGCTTTGTAGAAGCAGTGTGGGAAAAATTGAAGTGGGTGGAGCACACCAAGATGAACTCTATACCTTTAGCAACAAGTTGATGGATAGAAAAGAAGAAGGGATAAGAGGTTTATAGGCAAGATATTAGGTAAAGGCAAAGGAAAATGATATTTTATACTCATTCACCTCTGCTAAGCACCTTTGCATGCACATGCACAAACGCCAAAGAATATTTCTTTTTTGTAAATTTCCCCTGAAATTCCTGCCTTCAGTGTTTATTTGGAGCTGAAAATTAGATCCAAAAGTAGAGATGCTATCCGTCCTGCAATCCAAGTCTTATTGCTCTGCTAGGAGAAGAAAGATGGCAGCTTTGATGTGATGCAGTTACTGAAAGGCTGAGAAATAGCATGTGAAGAGAAGGATTGTAGATGGGTGGGGAAGCACAGTAGGTTCTTGATTCAGAAATATCTATGTGTAGAGGGGTTGATCTGATTTGCAGAAATGCTAAACCCTCACAGCAGGAACTGGTGGCCTTGAGAACTATATTCAGCAAACACAAAGGGCTGTGAAGTACTGAGAATTGTAGTTGGCATCTCAAACTGGCTCCCAAATCAGCTTATAGAGTGGACAAATTTGACTTTTTCTTGCTGAAACATGTCTTCTTGTACATCTGAAAATGGTGATAATGACATCTCACTTTTACTAAATGTGTTCAGTTTTATTTAAAATGGAAAATAAATAAAAACCAACCAGAAAGCGATGTGAACATACTATGATTTAACAGGCAGGTAAAAATCTGAGGAAAATAAAATTCTCGTTTGTAAGACTTGAAAGACATGCAGCAGGTGATACCTAAGCTTCCATGCTGAATGAGCAGGATAAACATAAATATCAAGTAACTGTCCATTCACTGGAATAAGGCAAGGTTCCAGCAGGAGAATACCTGACTGCATTTTATATCTTGTACCTGCCTGTAGGTATGAGATGTGTAACTGAACATGGCCTCAAGAACTGAACTTGGGGAGCATGGGGACAGCTCAGTTAAGAGGTGGCAGAAAACCTTAATTCTGATGCTTAATTTGCTCATGTTCAGGGGCTTGATTTTGTGAATCTTATTATTCCTTTCACTGTTTTCTTCTCCACTGTAGTTCATGAGTATGGAAAACAACAACAGCACTTTCTGAAAGAC
The DNA here is from genome assembly GCA_013389865.1 of Piaya cayana. Lineage (NCBI taxonomy): Eukaryota > Metazoa > Chordata > Aves > Cuculiformes > Coccyzidae > Piaya > Piaya cayana. The sequence goes on along the minus strand of WAAB01020779.1, from coordinate 24,191 downwards.
AGCTGGCACAGCTGATTCCTCAGAACACATGACCACAAACCGAACTTCGTACTATCAACCTATGTTAATCTTCGCTGTAACTTGCTTAGATTAGTGATCCATCGAAATGTGGTGGTGTATAATGACCCATTCTTCTATAAACATTTTTTCCCTCTTGAAGCTGATTTTTATATCTGTAAAGTGTACTACATGCATAAGTAACCAGCTCCTCTCAGTTTATAAGCATACCCGAGTAACAGTGTTTGCCTGGTGAAGATTTTTAGGCTAGCAAGCAGGGATCTCTGTAATGAGATCTTGCACAACATTTGTTCACTCTTAGATCAGAACATTCCTTGCCAAACCCTCAACCTTTAAGTGGAAATAGGACACATTGCCCTTCCAAGAAAACATGGATAAGATAGTACAACTCTCCTGACATAAACAGGGAGGCCTAAAAGAGGCAGGTCCTCTCATCTAAGAAGATGAGTAATCACAATTTTCCTCTTTTCTACCAACTCTTGTCAGTAGGTTTGTGCATTTGTGTTTTGGAACTTAATGCATAGCAACCATGTGTGGGCAAGCAAGAAGATATACAAGTACTATTCTTTCATACCTGGTGAACAGGACTAGAACTCATTAAAATGTTATTCAAATTATTCCTCATTTTATGTAGTAGCAAAATATGATTTATCAAATTAACAATGATAACTATGCTTTTGACAAACACAGTATTTTATCAAAACTAGAAACCATAGATATGCCAAACAAATGTCCTAATATATAGGGCGAGAAGGAGAAAGGTTATATCCCTTCCTCCTTTTAATCATTAACTGGAATGAAAGAAGGAAAGAGTCCACAGAATTCTTTTTTTTACAGGTTTTTTTTTGTGTTTCATTGCTTTCCCTGTTTAACTTTTCAAGGATGTTGACATTTGTTAAAGCTGGTAGCAACACAAAGGAGAAGGGTAGATACTCTTCCTTTAGATTATCCCAAAATTCTAGTAATCACACAATTTGTTACATCAAGTGACAATAAGAAAAAAGAGAGGAAAAGAAAGTAATTTCTGAAACTAAAACTTTGCAAAGAAGCAGCATAAAAAAAGTAATTCTTCAAACTGTTAAATGATATATTGTCGAACTGAAATTTTTAGAAGTAACTCAGATCAGTTCTTGAGCAGTTTCTAGTCATGGATTAATAAATGTTGCATTGTGTTGAGATCAGTATCGGACTCGATACATATATGTAACTCTCACTTTCATTTGTGTTCATCACTGTCAAGAATAAGTAAATAAGAAAATATTCAGTAATAAGTTTAACTAAATCAAAACCAGAAAAGATGATTAGGATAATACAATTTCTCATGCAAATGTTGTTCTGTTCTGTTCTGTTCTGAGTTAAATGATCTTTGTAGACCTAGTGAAAATATGTGGTCTTACTCCATTGAAAAAGGTTCAGGTATTTTATTTTACAATAAACAGTGTTGTGTTTATTGCCTTAGATTGATGCAGAGATGCAGTGTCACAAAGTAAGCAAACTCTTGTTATGTTCTGGCATCTTTGCGCAGTTTTGCCTTGAGTACACAGTTATTAATATATGATGAGTTCACTCTGTTAGTAAACAAATGAACAGAAAGCATGTTCATGCTAAGATGAGCCAATATGGGCAGCTAGAGGGCAGTAAAGGTACTTTTCTTCCATTTCTTGTTAGGCCTGTCAAAACTGAAATCCCAAGATTTACGTGGTGTAATATCAGATATGCTCAATGCATAGGAAAAAAGTGTGGTCATAACACAGTAAGACAACAGATGTTATGATAGACAACCTTCAGCTGAGGTTGTCAGAAATTTATGTGGCATCAAAGCTTTCCCATCGTGCCAGATGTCCTACTCCATGAGCCAAATAGGCACCTACAAGCTGGCTCCCTGGCTGGCTTTTTCTCTGAGGCCCTGCGCAGAAGAGAAAACTGATTAGCTTGAGATCCAAGTATACTGCAGTACTAAGCACCATTGATAAACCAAACTTATTTACATTCTGCTCTTAAATATACTCCCTTGAAAAGAAAAAGGTTTAATTGTGTTGTGTACTCCAGACATACTGCATACTCTCACCCCACCCTATCTTAGGTTTTGAATTTAAAACAAGATACATAGCTGGAAAAAGCTTGATTTAGACTTTGAACTACAGTGCATAATGCTGCTTTCTTGAGTGATAAAGACTGGGCACTGCAAATTTGGAACAGAAATGCACAGGGAGTTTCCACCCCTTACAAAATTTGCCCAGCAACTACTAAACTGAAACAAGGGAACATAGAATATGACTGCTATATAGTGGCATGTGTATGTCCATCATTTACAGAAAACTGTGTGTCTTATGTGATGTTGCATGTACTGTATCTTTCAGTCGTCTTCATCACTTTTTGACTTGAAAAGGCAGAAGACTGTTGACTTCATCTTTTCTGTTGGGCAGATGTTGTTTTTTCCCCCCCCTCCTGTGTTTCTCAAGATTATTTCAATTAGATTTTGGCAATTTTTAACAGACATCAGAGATATTGAAAACCCCTGGCAACAAAGTCCTCTGTTAGTTTCATTTATGCAGATAATACAACAGCATTGTACACAGGCTGCAGACAGCAGACCTTGGTCATATTATGAACAGGTCAAAGTCAGGGTTTATGCATGCAATACAAATCTGGGTGGGGTTTTTTTGTTTATTTCCTTTTGAGCTGTCTTGTAAAGCTGCTGAGGATGGCACCATTTGTATTACCCTGATACCACAAGTATGTCTTAGTAGGGCATATATTGTACTCTGTTTAAGTGACCATAATGGCAATTGCTAATGATCTAAGATAGTTTAGTGTATTAGCAAGCACTCTTAAAAGTTTATATGTTATTTGGATTAATTAGGTAATTTCCGAAAAAAAGTGGTGATAAAGTAGGCAAAGGTATTGCTGCAAATAATGGTGTCATCTCCTGAAGTGGATGGAAGGACACTCTGGGAAATGAATATTGAGTGTGTTGTCTCATGCATGTACTTATGCATGGATATGTACTGTTCTAGTCATACAGTTCCTAGTCATACCACAAGAAGGATGTTGAGGCTCTGGAGTGAGTCCAGAGAAGAGCCACGAGGCTGGTGAAGGGGCTGGAGAACAGGCCATATGAGGAATGGCTGAGAGAGCTGGGGTTGTTTAGCCTGGAGAAGAGGAGGCTGAGAGGGGACCTCATTGCTCTCTATAACTACCTGAGCGGAGGTTGTAGAGAGGAGGGAGTTGGCCTCTTCTCCCAAGTGACAGGGGACAGGACAAGAGGGAATGGCCTCAAGCTCTGCCAGGGGAGGTTCAGGCTAGACATTAGGAAAAAATTTTTCACAGAAAGGGTCCTCCGGCACGGGAACAGTCTGCCCAGGGAGGTGGTTGACTCGCCTTTCCTGGAGGTGTTTAAGGTGCGGGTGGATGAGGTACTGAGGGGCATGGTTTAGTGTTTGATAGGAATGGTTGGACTCGATGATCCGGTGGGTCTCTTCCAACCTGGTGATTCTATGATTCCTACTGATGCAGTGATTCTTCCAGTGGACACAGTAGTGTGATAATTGCATATTCATGTTCAGTTCCAGTAAGTGACAGTTTCTCTCTCTCCAAGTATGGTAAATAAACACCTTTGCAAGATTTTTATCCGCATTTTTTAAAAATCATCTCTTAGGTTTTACAGGTTAGGAATTAAAAATCTTGGCTATTTTAATGTCATTTTTAAAAGGGCAGGGAAAGCCGCAAATAATGTGCACAGCAAATCCATGCCATGGCAGAAACAATCAGAAGAGTAAAGAGTAATGGTTAAACATTTAATCAGAAGCATTATACTTTGTTGTGTTCTCATTGTAGCTGCAGGAAAAGATGCTGTAACAGATCTTTAAATAGAAAACCTGAGGCTAAATTCTGCTTCATCCATCAAAAGCAGCTGCTAGGAGATGACCTAATTTTAGTGGCTTATCAATTCCTTAGTGCTTGTTGGTTGATGTAACTTTGATCCTCTGATGCTAGATGACTTTTGTGCTGAATATAGTGAGAATTTAATGTGAATCTTTTGGATAGCTGCCCAGCCAAGCTGCATAATCCAAACAAAGACAGCGAGCAGTACATGATTCAAGCTACTCACGTGTACAATAATACAAATATATGTATCCTGATTCCTTTGGGCAATCAGCTCCATGTCACCAAGCACATATTTCAAATACAATGTCCTTGTAGGGTTTTTTTGGTGGGGTTTCTTTTTTCCAAACAGTGCTTTGCTTTTCATTGGAAAAACAACATAAGATTTAGTGAGACTCAGCTGCTGCCAAGAAATAATGATAGAGTCAATAATTGCAGGACATTTTTAATGAATGTTTTCCAAGCAAATCATTGCCATTTCAAAGGGCTGTTATTTCTACTTATGTAGAGATTAGCCTACATGTTATCAAGGAGAAAAAATGGTTATATGTTTTTTTATCAGTAGCTTTTGTAGTGTTTCTAAGGGTTTGGTTTTTTTTAAATACTAGAAAATGTCTCTATTTCTATCTTTCTGTCTTTCTCTTTATCTGGATTGTGTCTTGTTTTCCTTTTCCTTTCTCTCTTTCTCTTTTTGGCTCTTCACTAAAACCATCTGTGACACACATGAAAGTTGCTGGCTGTGTGAGCAATACTTCACACATATTTACTTGGCCTACTTGGCATTATTTGCTAGTCATTAAAGATTATGCAGGAGTTTTCATGTCCCTTTTATTTCTTTAGCAAGCTAAGGTAGAAATAAGAGAGTGGTTAGGCTGCTGTATGTTTTTTTTTTTTTCCTCTGGAGGAGACTGTGTCTAGAGTTTAGACTGGGGAGGATTTAGACTGGGAGGATTAGACTGAAAGGATTTCTGGGTTTTCTTCCTTACACTGACAATCATGCATTCTGTGAGCATGGGCCAGTCACTTAGGGTCTGTTTTTCACACTCCAGTTGAAATAAATGGGAAATGCATGTGCTCAGCACCTCTGCAAACCAGGTCATTTCTCTCTCCTCCTTTCACGTATGGGCTGATAAATGTAACATTTGTTGCCTTTGCATATGCAAACTGGGTAGAAGGATACAAATATGGGCAGTTAAACATGCTAATCCCTCATTTTGATCCACAACTGTCTTTCATATGATCAGAGATTTCTACATTTATAAGCCTTGTGTTCTTTTTTGAAAAAATGGGCCATAAATAACAACATCTATAAGGACTTGTCAGGGAGACACAGCTGAAATGAGTATGTTTTTGTGGCTTCTGTTCTACAGTTTCACTTCTGTAAAAATACTATTAGCTATAATAATCATTTTAGCCTACTTTAGGACTGGATTAAACCATGTTGTCAATATGCAGATACCTTGGAATTTACATGCTAATTGTAACTTATTACAAGAACTAGTGTTAACTGTTTGACACACTTAGGTTTTTTCAGATGGACTTATTATCCTTTCTTGGTACTTGTATTACTTCAGTAACAGTGAGGGTGTCCAAAGTGTCTAGCCTTCAACTCAAGACTGCCCTAGTAAAATGCCTAAACTGATGCAGTAGGAATTTCACTATGCCCTGTGGACATAAAGAAGGAGACAGATCTGGTACAAACGCAGGAGAAAGAAAACATTTGTAATGAGCAGTCAGATTGATGTCTTGTGTTCAGTCTGTCTACCTCTCTCAAAAAAAAAAAATCAGTACCAAGAAGAAATATATTCAAGTAGAAATGAGGGTGATCACTTAAATGCTGCTGTTCTTGAAATATTAATATTAATATTATCAATAAGAATAATAATAATGCCAGTGGCTTCTGGCTCCTGTGTCCCACTCTGTTAGTCAGAAGCACTGAGGGCCTTTCTTGCAGTCACAAGATACTGTACACTAGCTTCACTGCTGATTTGCTGCTTTAAAGTGATCAAATTTGCGTGAACATCCCAATTAAGTAGCTTTGTTGTGGAAAGCTTTAAATGCTTATGTTTTGTGAAAGTCTCACAAAAAGACCAGAGCATAACAAGGACATCTTATTTGAGACTTTAAACCTAAATCTTACTTGCTGGAACAATGCCCCTTGTCTATGCCCCTTTCTTTGCTGTTTTCCCTAGGGCTCCACAACATCCCCTTTCTTGTGGGACAGAGAAGTTCATCACACAACAGAAATGCAGAGGGATACCCATACATCCTGGAGGAAGCCTTTACTCCCAAAACCTCATGCTTTCACATGTTTCCAGCTTGTGCAACAGTCACGGGGAAATCCTTGCCTTTTTCTGCATGAGACTTAGACCTCTAGTCATGCCATGGGAAGATGCACACCGAGCGTACAACCTTTGACTGTATTTCAGGCTACAGGAATTGCCCGAGTTAGAAGATTGGCCACTCTTGTGGCAGAGCAAAGAGCTGAACTCAGAGCTCTTGTGCTACTGCCCCAGCCTTCCTGGTGTGCCAGTCAGCTTCTTACACTGAACCTTAATAATTATGCTGTTGTGTGTAATCATGAGCTTAACAGGATTCTTCAGTGAAATTGTACCAGTTTAAAATTTATGACCCAGTTTTATTCCTACTGAACTGGACAGATTATTAGCTTCAATAGAAATAATTTTAGATGCTCTGTAAGTATCAGAGAACAAAAAAGCAGCTGCTGTCTCTAGAAAAGAGCAATGTATTTTGAGAATGGGGCCGTCAGCCAGGCATTCCAGACTCCTCATGCTGGCCCTGGGCAGATGCTGTATTCTGCTGCCTCTTAGTCCCCGTGCAGTGCAGACAGAGTTGTTTTGCTTTCCTTTGTTGTGGGTGTGTGTGAAGATTAAATAAATTACCTGAACGTTATGAGCACTGAAGTTATTATTTCGTGCAATTATCAGAAGCCTTTTGCTCCTATTCAGTCCCTTGGTTTCTGATGTTTCAGTTAAAAATTTGTACTGTTGGGATAGTTTTTGCTGCATTTATGGCTCTGCACTTCATTGAGGATTTTGTGATGCTTGTTACCAATGAAGAAAGGTCTTACCTTATGTGATATTCTAAAGATTAATTTCATAATTAATGGTAGTGAGGCAATATTGTAAAATGTGAGGATTTGTTGTTATCAAGATTGTATTAAGTAGTTAGGGCTAATAGGAGCAAAAGTGCCCTGCTTGCAGGATGATCTACTAAAGCAGCATCACCAACTGGCCCAGTTGCCTGGTTTAGAGGGAAAGCCAGCTGAGGCAAGGATGGGCTGGAAACCCAGATGCATCTCATTGACCTGGATGTGGCAGCTGTACTCTTCTACCTGTACTTAACCCTCATTTGGCATATCTCTGGATGCAGGTTAACCTAGTTGCTGAATGTACCTGTGTATTTTTCAGCCCACTTGCTATGTTTGTGAATGCAATGTAAATGAGGCTACAGTGCTGTAAAGTATGATATTACCTGTGTGAAAATAGGCTTTTCAATCCAGCAAGGCATATTATACTTATAAGAGCAGATGTGATCAAACATGTGAAATGACCTTAAGATGTTTTTAGAGGCCTACTTATTTTCCAGAATCTTTGAACTTTTACTTTTCAGCAGTGTGAAGATCAGTTTAGACATGGATTACTTGTTACGCATTAGCACTGACTATTTCTAAGTGATCACAAATGAGCTGTTAGCAATTTGAAAGTATTCAAATTCTGAAATACTTATTTAATGGAACTAATATCCTAACTAATGTTTTCTACAGGTCAAGTGAAAACATGTGGATGCAAAATAAGATATAATAAAATACATTCCAAATTCTACCCTGCTTTCTGATTTTTATGCGTAATTGCGCATTATCCATGAAGTGCCATATGTAAAAGCTCATCTTCATGAACACTTATGCTTCACGCCAAATTACGTGTCTCTGTAGTTAATCTGGATTGACAGTACCAAAACTGAAAAGTAAGTGTTCCCTGTTCAAAATACTGCTATTTATTCCTGCAATCAGACATTTGTGCATGGAAGAACAACAAAACACCAGTTTTTCCTTTCAGTGAGTGAGCAGAGACTTTGGGCATTTTTTTTTGTCTTCTGAGGAAAAGACCTTATGTATATGTAATTAAAGTACCAAACATTGATCACAAGTGCACAGTCCCTTTGCTAGTAGTCCATGAAGTTCTATCTATTGAACTAGACTTTTGTAAAATACTATGAGTGAAAAAGCATGCCCATTAGTCAAGAAAGAGACTCAAAAAAAATAGTTTATCTTGACATATGTCAACATGTTAAGACCTGTGGTGCTGGAAATATCGTCAGTGATGATCTTACTTCACCGAAACTTTAGATGTAAAGTACTTTGTGGCTTTTGTTCTAAGTACAGCCACCATGAACACGGTATTCAGGCAAAAGCCAGGAAACCCATTGTCCTTCCTAGGGGAGTAGGGTGACATCTGTGAGCAGCTGTGCCCAGAAAGTGCCATCAGAGCTCTGAAGCACCTGGGCAAGACTGCAAGACCTCTGGGCAGGTACATCAAAGTTTTGCCTCAGTTACATTATTGGCTCTGTAGGATTTGTCCATGTTCGCTTGTGATAAGTGTGGGTGAGGGAATGAACTCAGGTCTTCTACACACTTGGAAAGGGCCTCAAGTCTTGCACAGCCTTTCTTACTTTTTTTTCTGATGGATTAATTCACAAAAGAAACTGGCAATGAACAAACAGTGACTGTGCTACAGCCAGTATGACTCAGACAACCATGAATTTCTCGCTGTTTTGGTGATTTGTTGTTAAAAAAAAATAATAACAATGCTGCAATTATGGGGGTTGTGACAGTTAGTTACCAGGTCTAGGTTTTTCAAAAGCAACTTTAAAAAATGTTTTTATTTTGTTACAGCTTTAGAAAACCCAGGAAATAAGACTTCTGTTATTTAAGAATGCCCAGCATCTTTTTTGGAAGGAATACCCAGACTGTGCTACATTGCCATTAATGGAAATGAAAGTTAAGAGCCTAATCCTTTTGCAGCAGGGGAGATTAGAGTATATTGTGAATATGATTTCAGTATATATACTAAGTTCTCCAAGGGTATCTCATCAACAGCAACTTCAGAAGTTACTTTTATGCCACTTCCACTCAGCTGACAAGAACACTTGACATTTTGAGAAGGTTTAGAATAGAAAACATTAGCAGTTCATGTTGATCATGTAACTCATTGGCAAAAACACTACTGTTTAAATATCATGTTCAGTCATCTCTGGATTGCAATCTAATGAGCATAAAAGATGAGTACTTCTCAAAAATGACTTGTTTTGTAACTTTTATGGTTACAGAATTGCAAAATGAAAAGCATGGACATTTACTTCCCCACCAAATGTAATTATCAAGGACAGTATCCTTTTGTGCCTTGGAATGATACTCCAAACAGTTGTAAATAAAGTTATAGAATGATAGGATACCAAGTTGGAAGGGACTTGAAGGATGATATGGTAAAAACTTTCTTGGCAAAAGCACAGTCTAGACCAAAACACATCAGTTTCTCTAAGAGGAGACTTTGGGAAACTATTGAAAGCCTTGGAGTAATATTGATAGATAATGACCATTGCTTGCTCCCCATCAACCAAGCAGGATACTTTGTCAGAGTTTGTCAAGCACGATTTCTCCTTGATGAGCCCATGGTGGCTTTTCCCAATCTAAGCTTCATTTGACTTGTGATAGCCCCCAGGAGAATTTATTTTGTAACTTTTCTGGGGACTGAAGTAAGATTGATGATCCTATAATTTCCTAAATCCTCCTTTAAGATCTTGTAGATAGGGGCGACATTAACCTTACAATCGCCTGATCTCCATGACTTCTCAATGGAGAAGCGGTCTCACAACAACATCATGCAGCTCTCTTGACATCCTTGGGCGGATATTGTCAGGGCCCTTTGATTTGAAGGAGTAAAGCTCCTGTAGTAGTTTGCATACCCACACTTCCTTCGTTTATGGTGGGTCTGTGTTTGCATCAACCTGAAGTTTTGTTCCCAAGACCTGGGGCCCAACAGACCCACTGTAAATGAAGGAAGGAAATGTAATGCCCTCTTTCCTCCAACTGACACAATCACTGCTTAACTTTTCCTTTAATTGAATCAACCAGCTTTTAGAATTCACTTTGGCATGGATAAATGAGTGGGATTGCTGATGTCTTTAACTTGCTTGTTTATTTAACTTCCCAGTACATAATCAGATGAATAAAAATGACCTTCCCCTAAATATATCTAAGTGGCTACACTATATTATACTAATGACTGCAACATGCAGAAAGCCAAAACAAGCTTTTTGCCAGTATCAACAGAAATGATGAAAACAGTTTGCAGCTATGTACGAATTATTGCTGCCAGCTTGCAATTCCCAAGTTAACTCTTGATGTAGTTATAAATTGTGACAATGAATACTCTTTCTGTCTTGAGTCACACTGTAGGACAATTTCTGCTGTCATAAATTGAGACTAAAACCATTTCAATTAGGTGGTTCTATTTGTGTCCCACTAAAATCAGAATTTTCCTACCAAAATAAAATAAAGATGGTGTGAGATTGGAAGACATACATGATGCACTATTTCAACAAGTTTAGGTACAAAGGTGGAAGTAACTCAGTGACTTGATCTGGCAGTTAACATATGCCAAGATGTGTGGTTCAGAGATTCGTTCATGAACAAGTAAGTAAAAGAAATCTAATTTCAAGCTCTGTTGGAAACTGAGGGGAAACAAACAGTATCTGAGAGATGGAAAGCAAAGAACAGATAGGATAAAAATTCATAAGGGATTAAAGTGGTAGTGGAAGGAATGGAATTGTTTTTTTGAATCCTCCCTAAATGTCTTCAGAGAGTTTGTTCCAGACCATCCTAGTTTTAGCTTTTTAAAAACAAATCCTCCCTCTTATTTTAAATACGGGTATACTAGAATTAGAAGCACTTATCCAAACCACCCAGGCTTTAACTTTCAGGGTTCAGAACAAATGGGGCTTGGAACTGTGAAACAGCTTTGGTTTGGCTTTTGCAAAACCCAAACCACTTTTTTTTTTTGTTGTTGTATTTTATTTTTTTACCCCATAGCTAGGCTAAAGCCTCAATCAGAGAACTAGCAGTGAATGTGTAAAACCAGCACACACTAAAAAGAATAATTGCAATTCAGCTACCTCACTCTGTGCAATGCTGTCTTACAGGATGCTGGAAAGAGTAGAAATGTTTTTACTTAGGAGTAACTATGGAAAGAAGCAGGATCATTTTACAAGCATGGAGCTGTATTGATGTAACAGTGAGGCTATCTCCACAGAGTTCTACTGATGTTACATCCCAAGTCTATTAGTGCTAGATAGCTTGTGTCTTGGCTGAGGATAACTGGAAGTCTGAAACCTTTTCAAGTATAGTATGCATACTCCATTTCACTTCATTGCTTTGCTTTAGTACTGTAGTAATCTCCTTCACTGTGAGTGTTTATAGAAGGCTTGTCCTCTAGGTTAGAAAACAAGAATTGCTTGGGCTTCTTCCAAGCTCCATCATGAATTATAAATGTATTTTCTTGAAATCTTTTTTCACAACCTTTTGCTTGGAAACTTCACTATTTAAAGTCCTGGGTAACATCACAGTTTGCCAAAGGTCATCATCCAAGGGAAAGAATATCTAAAATTAAATACTTCTTTTTCCTTTTGTGCAATAATGCCTCATTACTGTTGTTATTTGCAAAAGGGAGGATTTTTCTATTATCAGCATATCTCCTGTACTGCACTTTCAACATTTAATAGCCATTAAAAGAAATAAATTTTAAACATGTTTTGCTATAGATCAGTTTGGATTACTCCTCTTCAGCCTCTAGAGTCTTATGGATATTTTTAATAGTAGCTTGCCAGGACTTTTTGGAGCAGAGCAAGCTTAGCAATTCTAAAAAACACCTGAAAGACCACACTGTGATTGCTTCCAGCCAGCATGGGTTTTTAACAGGAAGGTCCTGCCTGACAAACTTAATTTCCTTCTATGACAAGTTGCCCACCTAGCTGACCAAGTTAAAACAGTTGGTGTAATCTTTCTGGAATTCAGCAAGGTCTTCAATACTGTCTCTTGCATATACTTTTAAACAACATGTCCACCATTCAGCTGAATAAACATGTAAGGCAGTGAGTGAACAACTGACTGATGGGTTGGGCCAAAGGGCCATAGTGAATGTGCTGGTAATCACTCACTAGCAGGATTCTGCAGGGATCCATCTTAGGACCAATTTTACTAACCAAGTTTGCTGATGACATGGAACTAGGGGAACCCCTTGACACTCTTGGGGGCAAAGAGGCCTTGCAGAGGGATCAAATTGCAGAGCTGGGCAATTGCCAACCACATGAAGTTTAACAAGGGCAAGTGTTGGGTTTTGCACCAGCGACAGAACAACCCAGGATATACATATAGAGGCCTGGCAGTGAGAGGCTGGAGAGCAGCCCTGTCAAAAGGGATCTGGGGGTTCTGACTGATGGCAAGTTGAATATGAGCCAACAGTGTGTGTGCCCTGGCAGCCAAGAGGGCCAACCGTGTCCTGGGGTGCATCAAGCACAGCACTGCTAGTCACTCAAAGGAGGTGATTGTCCCGTTCTGTTCCACACTGGTAAGGCCCCACTTTGAGTATTTTGTGTGGTTTTGAGTGCTGCAGAATAGAAGAATATCAAGCTACTGTAGAGTGTCCAGAGGAGGGCCACAAATCTGGCAAAGAGTCTAGAGGGGAAGTCGTATGATTTGCAGCTGAAGTCACTTGGTCTCTTCAGCCTGGAGGAGACTTGGGGGGACCTCACAGCAGATTACTGCTTCCTCACAAGGGAATGAGGAGGAACAGGCGCTTAACTCTTCTCTGTGCAGACCAATGATAGGACCCAAGGGAATGGCAGGAAGATGCATCAGGGAAGGTTTAGGTTGGATATTAGGAAAAGGTTCTTCATTCAGAGAGTGCTGCAACCCAGGAACAGGCTCCCTAGGGAAGCAGTCATGGCACCAAGCCAAACAGTATTTGAGAGGCATTTGGACAATGATCTCAGACCCATGATGTAAATTTTGGGGTTGCCCTATGCAGGGATAGGAGTTGGACTCAGTGATCCTTGTGGATCCCTTCCAACTCAGGTCATTCTGTGATTCTGTAACAATAAGGAAAGCATTTTCAAAAGAGAATATGTCCACTGAAAATATGTCCACTAAGAAATTATGTGGAAAAAATTAAAAATATCTCAGAAAAATCCAGGCAATGTCAGTGCATTTGTCATGATATCTATCTCCATTTTGTGAGCATACTACTTATCTTCTTCTGTTCTTTTGATTATCTTTTCTGTAATGTTTTGTAAAAGAATATTCACATATTTTGTCTTTTCCAGGTAGAATATGGAAGGGTCGTTGCACGTATCCCTGGAGTGTCATGGTCAGAATTTTTACTGGGGATAATAGAAGTCACATGTACTTCAAATACTCCCCTGCACAAGGTCAGCTGAATGCTCTGGGACATGGTTTGAAATAAAAGTGTAGTGTAAAATTGTAAAACCTAACAATGACTTTCTCACCATGGAAAGATTCTGTACAGAATGATGATGTGTACAGAACGGTGATTCAATATTTGTGTAATTTCCTGTAATAGAGAGCCAGATTTTAGGACACTGCATAGAAGACAAAGATCATCTGACTCACCCTCATCTTCCTCCAACTTGTTGGATTACAATGTCTCTGTCTTCTATCAGTATTGTGTTGATGCTCCTGCTGACATAGCTGCCTCATTCTAATTTCCTTGTATGGGAATTGAAGCATGATATGAAAACAGGTGGAATCCCACCTGCTCTTTTACGCTCTTTCTTTTGCAGGAAAGGCTGGTGTTTCATTTGGTTAGGTTTTTTTCAGTTAACATCACAGATAGACTCATGGGTGGGTATATATCCAGTACATACACTGCTCTAAGAAGAGGTGGGAATAGCTGTAGTTCCACTGTTGTTGCCAGAAAATTGCATGCTGCTTTTCCCTGGCCTGATTTGAATAGAAGAATCTTCCAGAAACTTACCCACTGTTTTAATGTAAGCAATATATGATCTGAGAGGTGGGAGTTTTGTCATGGCGCACCCATCCACTGATGTCTTTAGGAGAGAACTAGAGCCATTTGATTTAATCTGGAGGGGAAGGTTGTTCAAGATCACTTGGGTGGAAGTTCTGCTACCAGTAACAAATATGAACCCTGTTCTTTGTGGATACAGCTACACATGTTTGTTGGAGCCTGGTGGATGCATTGGTTTGTTATAGACAAGAACTGTGATTTTTTTTTTTAATATTCCAAACGAAAGTTAAGGAAAGGACCTCAGACATCTCTGGACTTTCTACCTATCCTCTTTTTCTGCTGTATGTCCTTCTGCTGTCCTTCTGGCTCACAGTGAAATTTCGAGCAAAGCATCTAAATTTACTGTGGTGTAAGGGGACAGAATAACTTGTGGGAGCTCAGTGGCACCCTAAATGAAAAGAGTGGAGGTATTGGGTTTGAGAACAGGTGTTTGGTGCTTCTACTGTTGCTGATGGGGTTTGGAGATTTTAAAAAACTTCAGGCCTGACCATTCCCAGGGAGTGGAACAGATCAGCCTGGTGGGGTGGCAGACAGCATCCTCTGCCATCTCCTGTTGCCTGCAGAGAGGCTGGGAGTATTGTCTTAGCCCAGCAGCCATGGGCTTGGTTTGTTCTTATTAAGGAGGATGCCTCATTTAAGAGACAAGAGCTTTTGGAAGGCTTTGTAGTATTTCAAGGGCTAAGACCATGCATAGCAGAGGACAGGGGGAGGAGATGGGAAAATGCAAGATGCTACTGAATGTTGGGTTGAAAGTGGAAGACTATGTAGTAAAGTTAAATATAGTTTGTATTCTGGGTGTAATGTTCTTTGTTGTGCATGATAATGTAGAGAATCGCAAACTGCTTTTATGAATAAACAAATTAGATCATTGCTGTGGGCATGCAGAGAGCACAATATATGCGATGTTGTTATGTAGTAAATAGTACAATGCTGTCTTCATGGTATCAGCATCACATGCTTTGCATGGAGTACATAAACATATACTAGCAGTAAAATCAATTAGGAAAGATAATTGTTTCCTCATATTGACTTCCTTCAAAGCCAACACACTGAAAAATGGGCTTTTTCCTTCTCCAGACTTTCCTTTTGAGATGATACAAACTCCCCTCAGTGTAGCTTAGGTACAGGAACATGTTGACTTAATGCTTTATTTTCACTAATGATTATGTATTTCGGACTTTGTTGATGTACTTCTGCTGCTATCTAAATGCATATCCCAATTTGATCTTTAATTTAGGGAATAGAATATCCTGATAAACATCTAGGCTATTGTGAATGCAAAGGACAAAGCTTTTGTAGTATAATATATCTGACATACGCCCATGAGAACTGTTTGTGTTGTAAAAGGCATCCGTCTAAAAAAATTGGTTTTCCTCTTCAGGTTTGTTAGGCAGACTGTGGAAGTAACTGACACAAAGTAACTCTTCTTTTCCTCTCCTACTGCCCTCTTTGGTCTTGCAGATGTGATAATGGTGAGTGTAACTTGAAAGTCATTTCTGTAATGACTTATACCATGAACAGAGAGAGTTTTATTTAGTGTTGCTAACCGAAGATCAAAGTATGATCTAGAGATTAGACCTGTTTGGGGAGAGAGAACTGAGTAGGCTATTCTGCCTCTGTCACTGAATTGCTGTGTCAAACCGGGCAAGTCACTTAACTTCTTTGTGCCTTGGGCCTTTGCTATGTACTGTAACATTCAGCTCTTCCAGTACTAGCAAATGTTTAGCATGGCTTAAGCATAAATGATCACCTGCACACTAATTAGCCTCAGCCAGTGCAAAGTTCATTACCCTTGTTTTCAACCTTTAAGCCAATTCAGGGGATGTGATGTCTGATTTTGAATTATGTTTGGTGACAGATTGCAGGAGGGGAAGGAAGAAGTGCTGAGGTTTGCAGAAGAGATACAGGCAATGGTGCAGACTGTAGGCTAATGTGAATTCCTGAGCTCAGTGCTGTACTGAATGAGGGATGCCAGCATCAGAGAACCATTATTACAGCATTTTATCTTGGTGTGGATTAGTTTAAACAACCAGCTGAGCTACTAACAGCAATGTACATGGTGCAGTCCAACCTCCCAAATAAGTCCTTTGTCCCACAGCAGCTGCACTTGACTTTTGCTCACCAGGTTTTTACTGTGCTGCTACTCAAACTAGTTCAAATAACACTAGCTGGAGGTATGCTCACTGTCTCTCACAACTGTAGTTTGAAGGTGGTGTGTGCTCATGAGCTCAAACTGGCAAATAAAAAGTCAGGTCTGTCAGTCTGCCGGTGTGCTGCATCTGCACAAATGCACAATCCACTGAAAAGCAATAAACTGGCCAAGCCCTCCAAATACCAGGGCAAAGTTGTGCCAACAGTTGTTTCCCCGACAACCATGGGAGCACTTTTATGTGTGGAAGAAATCGTTCACGATCAGTCTAGAAGGAAAAAAAACAACTTGTGGAAATCCTGGTACTCTAGACAAGGCTGCAGTTTCACCATTTGTAAAGAGAGAGAAAAGAAGGCAGAAGCGTCCCATTCTTTTGCAATACTGGAAATTTAATCCATAAGTGCATGCAAAGGCATCATGATTAAATCAGAAGTACAGGAGCAGTACAATGCTGTATGTGAAAGCAGGCTTACATTAGTTCTGCATTTTGTACACAGGAAGCCTAAGAGAAAAGACTGCCTGCTGCAAAATGTCTGCAGTCTGTGTCCCAAGAGAATCAGCAGGAGCTGAAAAATAGCTTACAAATGTTACATGCCTCTGTAAGGGAAACAAGGAAGCTGCCTTGTCCAAAGTTACCAACAAGGAAACTCAGGAATAAAGAGCTTAACAGGCCCTGTGTGGTGCAATGTGTTGTATTTTTCATTTTGATGCCCTGAGAAAAAAGCAAATGCCTCACATTTCCCTGTATGACGCAGCAATGCAAACTGCAGCTGAATCCCTACAGCAGTTGCAACAGTGTCCTCTTGCCCTCTGTCCTCTGTCTTTCTAAGGGGAAATGTTGGGTGGCATACAACGTATAAAAAGTTAATGATAGGATAGTTGCTAACAACTAACACTTTTGGCTTTGGGTTCCAGGAGCAGAGGAACAGAAGGGCAGCCTGCTCATACCAAATATCTGAGAGTACCTTACTCACTGGAAGTGCTGGCAGACTCTAAAGTGCTCTGTTAATTATTGTTGACATTGCATAGAGAGCATCATGCTGTTCTTTCTCTGCTGTTTCAACTTGTTTGAGAAAGTACTTTTTCTGTGCTGCAAATTGCGTAAATTCATATACTCTACTGCACTGACAGATGTGTCTTTGTTCTAGAAGAAGCCATTATTTTTTTTCAGTGCTGAATGTGAATGGAGCATTTCACATTGATGGCTTCCAAAAATATTTATAAAGCAAAGCTGAGCAGCTTAAAATATTTTACCCTCCTACACTGACATTCACAAGCCTCTGTAACAGCATTATCAAAAGCATTTGCACTGGAACATGCATGAATCGGTCACAAAGTCTGTTAGTAAACAAATGACTGAAGGCACACATTTCATAGAATCATAGAATCATAGAATCATAGAATCACCAGGTTGGAAGAGACCCATCGGATCATCCAGTCCAACCATTCCTATCAAACACTAAACCATGCCCCTCAGTACCTCATCCACCCGCACCTTAAACACCTCCAGGAAAGGCGAGTCAACCACCTCCCTGGGCAGACTGTTCCCGTGCCGGAGGACCCTTTCTGTGAAAAATTTTTTCCTAATGTCTAGCCTGAACCTCCGCTGGCAGAGCTTGAGGCCATTCCCCCTAGTCCTGTCCCCTGTCACTTGGGAGAAGAGGCCAGCTCCCTCCTCTCTACAACCCCCCCTCA
>WAAB01020777.1:46011-67158 GCA_013389865.1 Piaya cayana | reverse complement strand
TTCTATGATTCTATAATTCTCTTGTTCAGCAAGGGGAAAAAAGAAGAAAAACCGTATGTCAATTGAGTCATCTAAACTTCAATGGAATGCCACAGGAACTCTGAATATTGCAAAACTAGTGCATCAGTTGTATAATTTTCCCTTTGGATAAAGTACCTCATGATTTTTTTATATGCATATAATAGCAACAGGCAGTGATTTAGTGGATCATGGTATCTTTATGTCAGAAAAGTATTACAAGATTATTTTAACTAGTGAAAAAATTATCTTTGATTAATATTCATTGTTTGCTGCAAGATAGACTTGACCTTGATTTTTACTTACAATATTAAGCTTTCAGGTTTTTTTTTAATTTGTTCTGTAGTTACTTTTTTTGTGTTTTCATCAAAGACACTTCCTTTTTAACAGATCTTTAGGGATTTTGCTTATGTTTATGACTATACAATAGTATAAAATTGTTAAGATTAACAATCTTTGGGGATTAATGTGCTTTTTCATCACTGTAATTGCTTTTTGTGAATAGAAAAAAAAATTACAAGGAAAACCTGGGAGCTGGTTATGAGTATTCACATTATATTTTGCTTAGGGACTTCAGAATCGTCCACTGCCCTCAGCAGTAACTGGCTCAGTAACTACTCTTACTTGCTCCTGGAGTCCAGCCCAGAGATCCACTGATCACCATCCCAGGTCAATGGGCAGAGCTACTGCTTTCTCATTTGCAGTTTTAACCAGTAATGACATTGAGTGTGTAACCCAAACACATGCAGAGAACATCAGCACAGCCAGCTACACAGGCTACCAGGGAGAAAGTGTTGCTTTCAACATCCCCTACATGCAGGGCTGACATTGAGATAAGCACAGACAACCATGTCCCCTCCTTCTCTTCAGCCAGTAGAGGCTAAAGCTCTCTATTGACACTAAACACACAGCACACTTTCAATTCACAAATCCCTTGAGCATCGTCATGACACCCCTGTCCATCCAACATCCCAACCAGTTTCCAGACCCTCTTACCCTCCCCATTTTCACCCAACTCAGTGGCTGGTGCAGCATGGGGCTCATTAACAACTAGATGCATACACTCACACTTGTCTCACAGGTACCACACACTCTGCCTTCCTGACCGAAATATCAGCCTAAGTCTTTTCTTTGCCTGATAAGACTGTCCAGATCCAGAGTCTCTTATGCACTAGATGACAACATGTAAAACTTTTTATTATTATTCATTTTTACTTTTGTTTGTGCCAAATACTCTATATTTCTTTGTATTTTAATTTAAATTTTACAATTCTATGTCCTACTCCATAATGCAAGCCTGTTGTCACTAGACCAGCCCATGTAAGAACATAACTGCTCAGCTATGTTCATCCTACTATCTTCCAATGAATCTCAAGCTTTCAACCCATACACTTCACTACCCTGGAACCTAGAGTTGTAAGAATATTTTGGAATTTGGTTGAAACCAAAATGTCTTACCCATAACACTTAAAACCAACCAGTAATAAACTACTCTTTTTTCCAGATAATACATGATTCATATGCAACATAATGATATCTGGTCATTTTGTACATGTTTGAGAAAGAAAAGGAGAAAGGAAACATTATTGACTAACACATTGCAGATGATGACAATAAAGGGGGGAAAAAAGGAAGTAAAGTATCTGCTAAATAATTCTACATAATTTTTCATCTACCTCAGTACTGAAGTGGAGGAAAAATTACTCAACTATATGTGGGAGGGGAGAGAGCAAAATATACTATAAAGTATTTATGTTTCCATACCCTTAAGACACTATTATAACTAGGCAGCTGTTTCTAGGGTGGCACACTGTATTATGGCAGCATTTAAATAGTTTTGAACATATAGGAAAAGTAACAATAATGGTGTGGTCAGGATTGACTACCATTCAACGATAATACATACATTTCACTCATGTCTTAATTTTAATTTTTTTAAATAACTAGATAAATCACAGCAAGTTCACAATTTATGAAGATCTGTTCCTGAGTTGAAAGAGTGATGTTAAAGGCCCTTTAGCAAAACAGGGAAGAAAAAGTTTTTAAGCGGCAGTAGTTTTACTGTTTACAACCACTGTATAAAAAGAAAAGTAGTAGAGTCAACTAGTGATTCCACTGCGCCTTAATATTTTTCTAGATATAGCTGACAAGTGTTTACATTTGTATTTTCCTTTTTATATTTTCAAGGCATTACACACAAGGTGTCTATTTAATCCTCACAATGAGAGTGTTAAAAGTTGCAGAAAGTAAGTCTGAGGACAAAACAACTTCTTGAATAGGGAATTAAAGACACAATCATAAAAATATTGGGGAAATGTTAACAGCTTCAAATGTCATGCTTTAAACACACCTTGCAACCTCTGCCAATCAATGTTAAGAGTAGCAGGACAGTTTTGTGTTTTGCTCAGTCTTTACTTTCACCAGTGCCTGGAACAAATTCTGCAGCTACAAGCATTACATTTTCACACTATAGACTTCACTTATGAAGACAGTCTCTAATGTGAATCCCTTTACAAGCGCACATCTATTTTGCTCACAGATGTTATAATAGTAAGACAGACGTAAGACCTATATTATAGTGATTTATCACAGAAAGCATCCTTTAAGATATATTTATGGGTATGTGGAAGATTACCAAAGGAGTTTAAAAGCACATCCTATTCTGTTTCATAATAGTTTGAAACTCAGAGACCTCTCTCTTCTTTTCCTGTGTCAGGTTTACAATGTTTCAACAAATACGTAGAAAACATCTTAATAATTCAAAGTGGCACCTTGAAATTTTATATGGAGAATAAACAAGACCAACTTCCCTAAACTGTTCAGAAGCATTAGATTATTTCTGATATGCACTCTACATGGTTCAAAGTGGGTTTTTTTTACAATTCTATCACAGAAAAAAGAAACAAAGGAACCAAAAAACCTTCATCTTGCAGAGTATGGCCTGTTAAAAGACATCAGATTAGCATTGTTTATACTCACTATCATCTTGACAAACCTGTTATCACACTGTTGCCTAATTCTGCAATCAGAGTCTTAATTCTAAACAGAAAAATAAAGTTAATGCAGCTGTAAAGTCCAACTTTACTTCTTTGTTTGCCTTAAACTTTTATTCTGAAGGCTGGCCATTTATGCCCTTGTTTTGTGGTACCAACAATGGATGGAGGAGGGGGTGCAGCAGCAGATGCTCCCCAAAGACTGATTTTAGGATATTACCTGAGCTTCTGCACACACGTGGCAAGACCACCCCCCACATGATGATGGGACACAGACTGGCCTTATAATAGAACTCACAAGGAGCCATGTGATATGCATGCCCATCCCTCCAGTCAGACCAGCCTGGACCACATGGCCTGGAATAAGCTACTGCAGCTGCATTGCCCAGGTGTTCCTGAGGAACTGCTGGCTACCTATTGATGTGGTGATTCTTTTTCCCTTCTGTCTCTCCTTCTCCCTTCTCTCTCTATATATATAGATATAATTTACCATATGGTGTTTCCTTGACTAGTATCAGTGTGCGTCAGATCAAATCCAAGTGACCTTGGCGGTGTTCATGGATCAGATTGTAATCTGACCAGATTGAAATCTGTTTCCTGTAATTTGGGGAAGTTGCACCCTCATAGCTCAGCTGTGCACCTGAGTATTTTGGTCTGTTTATTTTGGTCAAAGCCAGAATAAATTTTGCTTTTGAATTTCACCTTGAGAGTGACTTTATCAGCCTCTGGATCACAGCACAGATAAGCGAACCACAGATAAGGGACCACAGTCTTTTGACTGTGTAAGTGTGCAGTCCCTGGATTCAGGGTATGACATGCAACAAAAAAAAAAACAACCTGCAAGACCAACCCTATAACCCTATAATTTGGGAACAAAGAGTGGGAGGGGCAAATTAAAGAGATGGTTATAGAATTTCTTCTAATCTGTCACAGTGGGACAAGGCTCAACTCAATAACTTTATGCTGTACCAGTGGATGCCTGTTCAAATATAGACATTTTCTTACCCTTCGTTGGAAAATATCAGTGTATGCCAGTCCATAATGCTCAGTCTGTAAAGAAGTTAGATAACAAGAACATAACTTGGTTTGACCACCCACCCTGTTCACCAGACCTGACTCCCTGTGATTTCTGCCTCTTCCCAAACATGAAGTTGTTGCTCAAAGAAGCCCATCTTTTGTTGGTAGAAATTGTGAAAGCAAAAACAATGGAGATTCTCAACACCTTTTCAGAAAATGATTTGCACAATTGCTTTTAATGTGGCAGTATTGTATACAGCTGCATCAACTCAGAAAGAACCTATTCTGAATGTGATCATAGATTATTTTCTTAATTTTTTTAAAATGAAAATACTTACAGGTACAGACTTGGGGTTTTTGTGTTGGACCTCATATGTACAGATCTTGTATGGCTAGAAGTCTAAATTGTCTAAGCTGTCCTCTTCTCCAACACATGACTTCTCCCAGGCTTTGGAGCTCCTACTAAGCAATATCATTTTTTCCCTGCAAGCCTAAGCAAAGGATCAAATAATTTCTACAAAACAAATATTAATCATAGAATCCTAGAATCCTAGAATGGTCTGAGTTAGAAGGGACTAATTAATCTGTTTCATAGAATCCTAGAATCCTAGAATGGTCTGAGTTAGAAGGGACTAATTAATCTATTTCCAATCCCCCTGCCATGGACAGGGAAAAAAATGTAAGTATTAAGAGAACTTGTAAAACAGGGTGTTAATAACATGTTGTGATTCAATAACCAAACTAAAACTAAATCAGAAAAGACACACTCCTCACATCCCTCAACCAGTGGACATGTGTCTGCACCTTATGACTTAATTAAACTGTTATATTGTGCATGTTTTATATATCTAGGAAGCTAGAACACGAAGAAAGAGTTCTGCTATTTACCATGCACAGTAAATTGCGGCCTATTTTGAGAAATCATCACAGTATACAATTATTTTTGTCAATAGCAATGTCTTATTTATAGAAAAAAGTATAGAAATATTATCCCAGTAGGCATATGTTGCATATAAAGTTGATAAATGTGACCAAATTAAAATATCATACAGGCAAATTACAATGAAAATTAAACTGTTTGCCAAAAGGCCTGAGGGGAGCAACAGATTTTTTCATTCTTATAAATCAAGGCTGGATTGCTTTCTGGAAGGCATTTTTCTTCAGATTATTGGGCTCAGTGATGAAATCCTGTGGTCTACGCTATCTCAGCAGTCAGATTAGATGATCTACTAGTTTCTAGTTATCTGTGAAACTGTCAGCTGTATTTAAATGAGTACTTTCTTCATATCATCCTTCTATAATTAGATGAGGTTGAGCATTGCCTTAGACTACCCCAAGAGCAAGGTTAAGTTATATTTACATGAATACTTCTCTTATAGAATCATTCTATAACTGGAATTTGTTAAGGGTTACTTTAGACTACCCCAAGTGAAAGGCTAGGCTATAGAATAACAAATGTTAAAACCTTTATGAAGATAATAAAGATCCCTAAAACCGTCTTTCTGCCCTTCTGTTAAAGAATAAAATTAACAGCACTAAGCATATACTGCTGCTGCTTCATGGCAGAAGTAATTGATCTTCGTGGCAGATGTCAGAAGGGCTGCCATAATGGCACCAGTTACTAAATATTTATTATTTTTTGTAATAGAAAGTACATTGTTGACATTAAAATGTGTCAGAAAAATAAAGGCATGCTTGTTTCTTTCGTTAAATAAAAGGAAGAGGTAGCTATGCAAACAGATGATAATGGGGAAAATGGCAAGAGATTTGGATCCTACAAAATATCACAATTTACAGTCGTAAATCATGTAGACCTCCAAAATGTTTTTGAATTTCAAAAGAATTACTTTTCTCAATCAGAAAATGCACAAAACCGCTAATTGTTGGCAGACATGACTCTTAGACATGTTAAACTGTATGGTTTTCTGCAAGCTGTCCCATTAAGGTTATCAGCTATACCGAGGGATGTGTGCACTTCCATTCACTATTCTGAAATAAGCTAATCAGCATCTGAATCTAAAATAACACCTTTCATGTCAGGACTTGATATGATACATCATACAATAGTATTAGGTAGGTGCAAAAATAATTGCAGTTTTTAACCATCAAATTTAAAGCAGTATATTTCAGCTCAGAATAAAATTTATTAATCAAAATAAGAACCATTAGAATTAATACATTCTTGAAAACGGGAAACAAGTCTATTCATTCCAGTCACATAGATTTGTGGAGTTTGAATTCATCAAAGGCATTTTGAGTTGCCAGTTGTCTGCAGAAAGCATTCTCTTGCATGAAGTTGTGTAGATGCTTGAAAACGTGGTAGTCAGTGGGACAAAGGTCTGGTGAGTTAAATGGGTGATGTAGCACTTCTAAGACCATAGCTTCAATAGAAACTTCCAGATATCCTCTCTTTATGAGAGTATTTATCTGCAAAACTTATCTTACTGGTTTTAGTTTGACTGATTTCCAAAATGACTGATGGATTTTACAGAAGAGGTAATTTTAAGCTACCTTCATAATTTTTCCACACTTTGTGAAAGACTGTATCTTTTACTTAGTTGCCTTTTCATTTAATGTGTGCATGGTTATAAAGATATGGGATAATTCTTAAACAGAATTATTACAAATGCAGAATTAAACAGCAGTTCTAGACAATGCACATTTGCAGATCTATTCAATATTTATGGATTGTGTGGGTTATGCTTGTAGCTGTAAAATTCTTCTTAAAGTTCATTTAATCTAATCCACTCAGTCGTCTCAAGTGACAAAGATCCTCAATTAGTGTCATGTCAAAGCTTAGTCATTGTTTTGACATTGCTGAGATAGAAGAACCTTTGATTCCTGAGGCTGCCAAGTGGAAACATGTAACTGCAATGATTAATCATATTATTAAAAGGGGGTGGGGGCAGTGGGAAAGCAAATAAGAAAAAAAGAAGTTAATGGTCTTCTCTGACTGTGATTTACAAGCAAACAGGCCAAGGACTCTCAGTTCTTCAGCTGAATGGCTAAAGCTATAATGTAATTTCTTGTCAAATGCATGGTTTGGGTTGGAAGAGATCTTAAAGATCATCTAGTCCCACCCACACTGCCATGGATTGGGAGAACTTCCACTAGATCTGTTTGCTCAAAGCCTCATCCAACATGGCCTTGAAGACTTTCAGGTATGGGTCATCCGCGACTTCTCTGGACAACCTATTCCAGTTCCTCATCACTCTCACAGTAAAAAATTTCTTCCCAATATCCAAATCAGGATTTCTGTATGCTTCTTTTACAATCATTGTGTACTCCTGAGCCTAACATTTCAATGCTATACCCTCTTTTTAAATTTCACAGTTCTTACATTCACATTTCCAAGAAGTTTGGACTTTTAATTTGTGTTTGTAATATACCTAATGTTTTTAATTTCTCTCCAGCAAAGTTCCCTCTGCAGTTACACAACCTAAGCAAACCTATTAGACTAAACAGAATCTGACATCTCTTAATCCATTTATTCTTGTCTCCGTTAATGATACCACTAGAACAGAACTACCAAATACATAAGCCATACCTTCTTTGTTTCCTTGCATGTTTCACTAAACAAAATCAGATTTTAAACAAGAGAAAAAAAATAAACCAACATCTTTTCCTCCTAACTCAGTCAGATGGGCAAGGTATGAAAACAAAAGGAAGATGCAGACAATAACTTAATGCTGTGTGTATATTTATATGACACATGAGGATATGCACACTATATAGATATATTCTAAATTCATAGAAATATTTTACCTTGAATGTAATTATTTGGGAAAACATAGAAAGTACTTAGTCCACTAGATCTGATGTCAAGTACTCTCTAAAGAGTCATCATTAATGCCATGTTGTTTCTTCCTGGAACTAGGATTTTACCAGAAGTTTGTTACAATATTTCACCTTCAGAGCCAGTTCTCAGGCAGTCAGTCATACTCTGATTATTGATTATTTGAAATTACACACATCATTTGAGGTTGCTGATCAACACCTGTCCAAAGTGTCACTCTTCCTCCTTCAAAGCAAATACTATCAATTATTGTGATTTCTCCATACCTATTGTAATTGTCCCTGTATAATAAGGCACTGTCCACATCAACTTTTATATCCACATTAACATTCTGTTTTCTCATGTGACATGATAAGATCTACAACTGCTTTCCAAAACAACTGGCTTATTACTATATGCACATTGGCAGTATTTCTGATAAGTGAATAGTATGGCTGGTAAAAAATAAGAACAGCCCAAAATCCTTCTTTAGTTTTAGCAGTTTATTTTTCTTAGTCATTCTCATCAATCACACTGAAGCTATCTTAAATGGCTGCTCAACAACATTCACGAGCATGAACTTGCACAGTACCATGTCACTGTCATCTCACAATTCCACTGTGTATATTTCTTCTGAGAGCTCATCCATGTTTTCTCAGATATACTAAAAGATAATGCATGTTCCTACCACACAACTGCATGATTTCAGATCAAGCTTGCCACCCTCAAATGGAGACACTCTTACAATAAAAGAGTCACCTTAGGACGCCCTAACCATTATTGAACTTCTTTCACTCAGGAAAGAACTACAGAATTTAAATCTTCATCATTCTTTTGACAGATCTTGATCCATCTGACAAAGTGAATCTCTTTGGAATGACTGTACCAAAATCAACTGCCGATTTAATTTCTCATGAATTAAAAATCATTAATTGCATGAATAGAAACATGACATGTGGAGAACTAAAAAAAAAATACTAGAGATTCTTTGTCCTGAGAAATTAAAAATTAAGAAGAGCTTGAACTTGTCTAGTCTTTAGCCTTCCTCAACTATCAGTCTTAATATACGTGATAATTTTTGACTGCCTGAGCCATCTCTCTGGAAGCTGGAAGCAAAAGAACATCACCTACCCTTCTGGTTCTGATGTATCTTCTACAAAAGCTAAACCAGTTACCTCCTAATGACCCAAAAAATGCTATTAAAATGTCTGTTAAAGGGATGACTTTACAATTACCAGTAACACCTTGAACTTCAAAGACTGATGACACTCAACAGCAAGCCAGTGTCAACAACCTTAGTCTCAATCTTTCAGAGTTTTTCCCACTAAAACTTTCATAACAAGTAAACCACAGTTCATGACAAAACCTGGCAGCCTACAACAGTGAATGCTGCCAGGTCTCCTCTATCACTGTGCAGAAGATCCTTCACATACGAAAGAGGCCAACACCCTTTCTGAAATTCAGAAACATATATGTTAACATTTTTCAAACAAAAGCAGCATTACTCTTAGATCACTGGTGCTCTGGGAGGTTTCCTCTCTCTCATCCTGAAAACAAAAAAAAGCAGTCGCTATGCCATCTAGTCCCACTATGTGTTCTACTCAGAACAGGAAATTGTGTCAAAAAAATAAAGTATGAAAGCCCATACCAACCTCAGGATTCATGAGACATTTGACATCTGCTTTTAATATGGGCCACAAACTGATTGTTCACACTTAGAAATTAATGCAGCTGTTTGCTGCCTTCTGATATCTCATCCCTGCCATTAAGAAGCAAAGAACAGACGTGTGTCCAAGCATGTGAGCCCTCATGCTCCTCATGGGAGTGTATCTTCAGTTCCTGCTTCCTATTGATCTCAAGCTGTCATAATGAAATCATGTTCTGTCATATAAGGAAGGAATTTCAAAGTCTTAAATATGCCTCAGATCACAGAGATAAGTCTGTTTTTCAGTTCACATAGTGCTACTGCAGCATGAAGTATCTTACACAGTACTACCAACTTGTACTCAAAATATAAATATTTTTATTTTGCTTGTTTACAGACCAATCTCTAACTAGCTCCTGGATCACTGGGAAGCACTACATTTTAGTTTCTGTACAGTTTTTAATATCTCTCTTTTTTTTCAATATACCCATTACCATCCTGAATGCAGTTAAAACAATAATACTTTCTGAAAGCCTTCCTGAAAAAAACCAGAGGATAAACCACGTAAGGAACCCAGATTTCTAATCTGACATTCAGATTCATCAGTGAGTTGATTTTTTTCTCCTACTCTTTGGTCTATAAAACTGTAGAAATATAAACAGAATCATGGAATCATGGAATGGCTTGCGTTGGAAGGGACCTTAAAGATAAACTAGTTCCAGGGACCCCTCTGCCATGGCCAGGGACACCTCCTACTAGACCAGGCTGGTTGCAGGAAGATTTCATATCCACAAAGACAGCTTAAACAATAGACTTACTAAAGTCACTATCTCACTTTAAAAGCCTTGTTATTTTACCACAGTAACTGCTAAAAGCCTTGTACTTTGGATATATGACATTCTCACTCTGACCATACAATTCACCATTAAAAGCAAAAGGGAAAGACATAATCATGATGAATGGGTTAATCAACATCAGATTGCTTGCATCAGTGCAGCACTTCTTGTGGTTTTTTTCCCTCTCATCTTCTTTCTATAAAGTAAAAGCAGAAACCACTTTACTAAATTACCATTGACAAAATATCACAGAAGTTACATTCAGTTTGCTAATTGCTAACCCTTCTCCACCCAGCAGAGAAACTACAAAAAGGCAATGCAAATCCATGTAACCCCAGGTGGAAGAATCTTCTTTTAAATTAAAAAGAGCATTCAGAGAGACCTCATACTGCATGTACTGGGTCCTATCTGCTCTAAGCAGAAGCTCCCAGATGGAATCATACGACACTCTCCCAGCCAGCAAACTG
Organism: Piaya cayana; assembly: GCA_013389865.1. Classification (NCBI taxonomy): domain Eukaryota; kingdom Metazoa; phylum Chordata; class Aves; order Cuculiformes; family Coccyzidae; genus Piaya; species Piaya cayana. Next base: position 56,407 of record WAAB01020777.1, on the reverse strand, counting down.
GCGGGACATCTGCCTGCATCTGTCTCTTCTATGCTAATTCCCAGCTCCCAAAAGTATGCACTCCAGCTTCAATTCTTTTCACTTTGTAGTTGGCTGTGCCATGTTTGTGAGTTATTTGGCTGGTATAGTTATGTCATTTTCTTTACAATAGTGGGGCATACAAGTGCCTGTTGTTTACTTGAGCATAAATCATTGAACGCATCCAAAGAAGATGACTTAGTTACAAGTAAATCTAAAAAAAGGATAGTACTGGAATTCTAAGAATGAGAGCATACCTGATTTGGCTGACTTAGAAGAAAGAGGTCCAGCAATTTTCCTATTCTACTAGTTGTTGATAATTCAAAGGAGAAAAAGGAAGCAGATAGAGACAACCAGGAGGGGATGATTGTTTTCCATCTGCAAAGAGACTCTTCTACCTTTATTTAAGTGACCAGATGAGCTACAAAAAGAACATTTCCCATCCTCTGCCCCTCCTTTCTCTGTAGACTAGTGCACTCAATTTATATAATTACTGACAGAAGTAGATTATAGATAATCTGTTAGTAATACAAGTAAAAATGTAGATGAAGAAAAACCCACAGTACCGAGCCCTCAGACATCATAATGAACATGACCTAGATATGAAGAAAATTAGAGCTAATATGTTTGCAGATATTTAATCAGAATTTGCTTGGGGTGTCCAAGTTAATTCTGACTTTCTTATTTCCTACATTTGTTGTTATTCAGATTCAAAGAGTTGGGGAAGTACCTTGTTGGATGAACCTGATACTCAAAAACTCAGGCTAAAATGGCATTAATCACATTAGGAGTTAAAAGGAATCCAAATAAATCCTACTAGAAGTGATACTTTTCAATATGTATGTATATAGGAAGAAATATGAAGATAGTATCTCTTCTGAACACAGCACTGGAGAGACTGTTAGTCTGCATAAATCTTAAAAAAGTTTTCAGAAAATCTAGAAAAGGTTCAGAGAAGCCTCACAAGACTGATTCAAAATCTGGAGTTTGAGATTTAAAAACCTTACTTTTCAAAGGCAAGGTTTTTAATCTACTAAACAAAGGCATAACAACTGCAAGCTGATATTAAACTTCTAGCTATACATAAGGCACAATTTTTATTAGTAAAGACAATTATCCATAAGAAATCACTTATTAAAGGATGTGCTGAATTTCTCTATCACTGAAAAGTCTTCAAATTAAGACCAAATGTTTTTCTGAAAGACATACAAATCTCAAGCAGAAGTTGGAAACTTGCTACCTGAAGTTTCAGACAAAACTTTATTCTGTTATTTGAAATTCAGACTGGTAAAATATGATGTCATCTTATTGCCTTAAAAATCTATTGAACAGATAAAATAATTTAATTCTACTCTGGTGTCATCATTTCCACTGGAGTAAATAAGCTAAAATATTACTGGAAATTAATTTCTTTTCCAAATACCTGACCAACTATCAAAAAGACAAAAGAGATAAAACTTGGGGCCATGTTACCTGTCACAAGACATACATGTGCCATATGTATGACCACCAGTGTTTATCAACTGAAAGGAAGATCCTGTAAAATCAATTTTCTTCCTCATATCTTCCATTCAGTTCAGCTTCACTGAAAGAAATCTTAAATATATTTCTAAATGGTTGGTTATTGGTACAGATTCTTGAGAATAAATACATTCTTCATGAAAATGAAAAGAATCTAAGGCGTATTTCCCTATCAGTAGTCTAAGGTTTGTGAGCAGATTATGAGCTCCCAACTCCCAAATCTCTAATCTCAACAGAGCTGAGAGCCAGGACTTGCTGTCTCTTAGAGTTAAGCTTTTGCTTTTATAAGAGACAAAGACATTTAGTCCCCACTGGTGTCTAGGGTTAGCAGAAGAATAGAAATGCACAACTGCTATGTATGAGTAATTTAGAATAGAAAATGCTGTAAGTTTTCTTCCCCCACTTAAAACTTGCTAACAGCTATTTCAGCTCTCATGAAGTTCATGCAAGTATAAAAGCTCTTCACTATTTGTAAACTGACCAGAATTCCCAAACAAATTTTGTTCTTACATTTGATATTTTAGACTTCTTATGGCTGGCAGCCACCTGTCTCAAAACTGTTACTTAAAGATCTTTCTGCAGAAGCTTTTAAATCAGTTTCTAGTCTGACTTAATACAAATTAGATTAAAATACATACTTGAAATCTAAAATATACATTTCTATCTCTGCTAATAGGAAAATCTATTTAGGACGTATCAGACCATGGAAAAGATCAGGCAGTGTACGTTCTTTCTAAAAATAGACTGACATTTTTCAGACTTGATATTCCTCCTTGTCTGAGCCTACATAGAAAGTAGGGGTTATATAGCACAGAATCACAGAATCATTTTAAAAAAAATAATAAATAATTGTTTAGTGCTACTTTTAACAATTTGATGTTTAGAAGCTTAATAAAGGGGTACATCTTAATCTTCTGAAAATCCAAATTTGCATAATGATATGCAATAAATATAGTCCAGGAAAAAAAAGAAGCACCTTTTTAACATATCTAACCTTCTTCTTTCCAAAGAAAATCACAGAATCATTTTAACCTCATTTTACAATCATTATAAACAAAATAGTTATTAATAGTTCATGTACAGCTCTAAACCAAGTGAACAAGATGACTTGTATCAGCTATTTCAGATTACAGAATCTCAGGATACATCTATTAGATGCAAGACTTTTTAAGGTTTCTCTTGAGAAGGAAAACATACTTGACCTTACAGAGCTGTACTGACAACAGTTTTCTGATACTGCTTGCTTGAATTTCAGAACTCTGACAAAACATAAAATTGTCCTGTCTCCTGAAATCAGGCACAGAGATATTTGTGGTTGAGTCACCTTCCCTGGAGGTGTTTAAGGCATGGGTGGATGAGGTGCTAAGGGGCATGGTTTAGTGTTTGATAGGAATGGTTGGACTCAATGATCCGGTGTGTCTCTTCCAACCTGGTTATTCTATGATTCTTCTTGTCCACTGATACAGCATGTAGTAAGGTATACAATAATAACATTTTCAATAGTTAAAAACTACGTTTGAGCGCTTCAGACAGAAATATGCTTGTGAAAAGTGGTCACTCTAGAATTTCACTGATCTCTATTTACAGATTTGTATTCCTCTCATAAAGGATAAGAGACCACTTGGCTATTTTAATATGTCATTCTCAGTTTGCTACCCTCAGCCCTGCTCTCATAACAATAAAGGAACAGAAGACAAAAAGAAACTTAGGCTTTCCTTTCTCATCATTTTCTGTTTCACAATCCAGTGGACTAAAGGTAAACTTCACTGATGTTTGGATCCATTGGATTTCAGTTAGAACCCATGCAACAATTTTTGTGCCTGTTGCAAGTTTTCTCATTGTTAGGAGACAAAGACTTATAAAAGAATAGACACATTAATTTCAGTGATTTCTTAGACTTCCAGCAAAACATTCCACTTGTGGAAAGATTATCTTTCTCATAAATTCCATTTTACTATGCAATCCCATTTACTCCTGGTATTCACAAACAAATTAAATAACAGCCTTTGACATTTTGACAGCGCTGAATAATTTTGTAGGCAATTTTCCTGATGGAAAACCTACTTCATCATACTTCTCAGAGTTCTGGATTGATCTTTGGCAGTGAGGTTGATAATTTGATTGTTCTTTAAAGTACAAATACATAATTTCAAAACCAAAAATCATTTTACAGAGAAACTAATTAAATGCAAATGAAGTCTTTGTACAAGATGTTAATGCATGAAGTGATATATGCAGCTATAATTTAATAAGAATAATAAAGAATACTACTTGTCTAAATATCCAATTAAAAGATGATTTTCACATCAAAACATACACAGTGATATGATATAGTCCACTGCATCATTAATAAGAAATATAAGAGATTTAATAAGTCTTCCCTTCCTTCTTGCCATCCATCTATTCTTTCCTAATTTTAGGTTCAAATAATCTACATATTCTGTGCTTACGGGTAGTCTTATTAAAACAGAAGCAAGACACTGTCTACCAAAATAAGGAAACTGCACAAAGAAATGGAGTACGGGATAATGGGTCATAAGACCTATTTTAATCTTTCACCTCAAATGACCACTGGGCAAACTCACATTCATTTTCCTTTGTCTCCTATAGAATATAAAGTTGTGCTTCCCATGAAAAAGATGCACTCTTTCACACATTTAAAAATTTCTGAAGAGTCCAGTATTATCTAACCAACTTTTAAAAGTTTGCTGTCCAAGACAAATGGGAAAATGCATCACCTCCAAGATAAATACAACATGCACTGTAAAAGTAATGTCTTACAAAGAAAATTTTCCATGCATTTCATCTATCGGGTCTTTAAAATGTACAATGCTCCTGTGTTTCAGTAGTAATATGCATGATTTAGGCAGTGGAACTGCCTAAAATATCATTCCCCATAGTATTTCCAAACAGGTAGAAGTACTTGCTGTCCAGTTTCTGCCAGGGCACAGGAGGGATCAACATCTCTCTCGTGGCTGGGAGTGGCCGGGGCTTCCCACGAGGATGGGCAGGGCTGGGCCTCTCACCAGACCCCAGAGAGGGAGCAAGTGAGAGTGTGGCAGGCAGGGGTGAGGCTGGGCAAGCCCTGGGGCATCTGGAACCTCCCTGGGGACAGGCAGAGGCTGGGTCAGAAAGTCAGCCTGCAGGTCAGGACCTCAGCTGGGCTGCCCCTGGTCAGTGCCAGCCATGCAAGGCAGTTTGCAGCCTAGACTCCCTCCAGTGAGGGTTCTTCTGGGAACTGGGGATGCAGTGCCAGGTGTTACCTAGGCCTTGGGTGGATTTAGTCCAAAAGTTAGTATAGTCCTCAAAACCTGAACTGTACCTGTCCTGTCTATAGAGTAATCTCCCATGGAAATTCTAGTATTGCCTAGAGTTTAGATAGAATCATAGAACCATAGAGTAGTTTGGGTTGGAAGGGACCTTAAAGACCATCTGGTTCCAACCCCCCTGGCAAGGGCAGGGACACCTTCCACTAGATCAGGCTGCCCAAGGCCCCATCCAGCCTGGCCTTGAACACCTCCAGGGATGGGGCAGCCACAGCTTCCCTGGGCAACCTGTGCCAGTATCTCACCTTTCTCATAGTGAAGAAATTCCTCCTTATGCCTAGCCTAAATTTGCCCCTCTACAGTTTATACCCATCGTCTCTAGTCCAATCACTACCTGCCCTTGTAAACAGTCCCTCTCCAGCTTTCTTGTGGCCCCTTCAGGTACTGGAAGGTTGCTATAAGATCTCTTTGGAACCTTCTCTTCTTATCCAGGCTGAACAATCCCAACTCTCTCAACCTATCCTCCTATAAAAGGTGCTCCAGCCCTCAGATCAACCCTGTTGCCCTCCTCTGGAATGACATCAACAGCTCCATATCCTTCCTGTGTTGAGGATTCCAGAACTGGACACAATATTCCAGATGAGATCTCAGAAGAGAGGAACAGAGGGCAGAATAACCTCTTCATAGTAAATCTTCCAGTCTGCCATTTTTGCAGTTGTGCCTCATACTCCATGTAATTTTATTTGCTACTTTTTGTTATCTCAACCTTTTGACTGTTACTAGGGCTTTTTTTCTTTTCTTTTTTTTATTCATTCAGTGATCTAACATATCATTTAAGATATTAAATGCATGTAATTAATTCCCTGATTTTTTTTCACTATGAACAGCAAAGAAAATTCATTCTGACAGGAAAGCTTTGTAATAATTTTAGTATTCAAGTAATCAAATCAGGCAAAAGTCTAATAAAGGCAGTATGATTACCCTCAAGTGCAACCTGTAATCAAGCATAATCTGATCTAACTGATCAAGGAAAGGGAAGAAAAAATAAAATTCTCTGCATCAAGTAAATGTAACAGACCAGAAGATGAGACTGAGCAATTCACTGGCATAATTCTCTGATTAAAAATACAAAAAGTAGCTGAGGGTCTTCTGGATGTGTTTAGACAGGATCAATCAACATACATTGCCTTCTTTATTTTTTTTATTGATTAGAGACAGCACAACATGCTTATTTAAGCAGAATCATCTGTATAGAGTTAATCTGTTTTATTGATTAGCACAAAGCAATTCTTTTGCTCATTCTTATTGATACAATATGGTGACCCAGTATCCAGAACAACCTCCCTTTCCAGTTTCTGTATATTTCATAGTTGGTGATTTTCTAAGGATTTCTATATTAGCTAATTGTTTTGGACCGTAAAAATCATTCATTTCTCTCAGACTTCCATAGTACCTATTGTAAAGAGTGTTTTATTATTATAGCTTGGCCTGACGTTTATTACAAAAGTAAGTTCTAGCAAACCACTTACATCAATTTAACAAAGATGTGGCATCGATTTTAACAACAATTATTCAACAGTTAACTTTAAAGACAAAGTATTTGTACATGTATTTCAAATTGCTCATTATTCAACTTAATTGTGTGAACCAGAGCATTTATGCCTATATTTTTCTTGTTTGGAGTTCTAGAAAGCTTTAAAAATATTCTAATACATCAATTAAGTACAAGAAAAGCGTTTATGACTCTTCTGACATACATAACATAAGAAATTGAAAGAAGGAACTGTACTTTTTATGGACTGTTGGATATATCTGTAGTAACAACACCAGGCCTTAATTGCTGCTGTACTGAAAATTCACTTAGGTACATAATCAATCCTGCTAAATATATTGAGAAGAGTTTTGAAAAGACATGACTGTTAAAGTAAGACAGGGAATTTGCTATATGACAAGAATCCATCAGAACATTCTGACTTTTGGAAAAACAACTTATAGATTACAAGCCAATGTTAATGAATTAACATATATTTATTAAGAAAAACTAACTGTATGTAGTAGGTAATAATGTTTCCTATATTAATAAGTTTGAAGGTAAGATACACTTTGAAGTTGCTGCTGCAGAGCACATGAAACCAAAACCAGAGCAATGGGAATCATCATGACCTCTCAGAAGTTTGTGGAAAACGCAAGATGTTTAAATGTGGATCTTTACAACAAGTGAACCTTAAAAATCAAAGGTGGGGCAGATACAGGAAAAATACAGATAATTAAAAGCAAGAGTTCATTCATTGTGACTGATTCATTCATGGCAAAATGCTTCCTTCAGTCATACTAAGTAATGAAGTTGGCAAAATTATTTCAAACCATTAAATCTAAACTTAACTTTAGATGCAGGAAATAAATCAATTATAAAACTGTTTAAGATTTTTTTTTTCTTCCTGGTTGTTGATAACTTTATTTATTTCATAGGTCTCCTTTTGTTAATATTCTAATTTTCTAGAGGATCATCTTATTTAGATTTACTTATACAGCTAACTGCCTCCATGCACATCTTCAGTGGGGAATTACACTGGAACTTTAATGGCCATGACTATTCCCTAATCCTGCTGATGTATGCCAAATAATTCAAAATATCTGAGCAGCTTCATTTTTGGATGTCCGAGTAGATTGCTCTACAAATGATCATTTTTATAGTATGGGCTTAGTGGACAAAATGAAAAAAAGAATTTTATCAATAGTTATATTTTTTGTACATTTTATGAGTTAATAGGGTTCAATTAACATTGCCAAGATGTGTGCTTTTTGCACAAGTCTCTGGGGCTTGACAAAGTTGAGAATAAAGCTTAATGAATGGTCGAACAGTTACACTGGTACCCTAGTAATTAGAAAAGGAGTAATTAATGTGCCTCTGTGGTAGACTCTGGTGTACTGTCAACGACCCTGCACTGTGGTAGAAAAAGGAATTATGAGCTTGGCAAGGGAATACAGCTTTTCCTATTTTCTTGCATTTTAGATATAAATCTGTGTTTAATTAGAAGAAGAAATGAATTACCATTAACACCATTAGGCAATGAGCTATGATTGGTTAATGTCCACACAGACTGTGAAACTGATGAAAACTCAGGAGATCAGATAAGATTTTATGGGGATTTTTTTTTTTTATTTTTTTATACTTTTTAAAAGAAAAAAAAAAGGCAGAAAACCTGACAGGCTGGAAAGTGGACTAGGGAAAAATATCTGTATTTTTGTTCAACTTCTTCTCTTAACAATTTTTTTTTTTTTTAAAGTCGGAAGGACATTTCACAGAAGACAGTGGACTTTGCACATAAGTTACTAGACTTTTGAAAAGAAGAAAAAAAAAGGCAGAAAACCTGACAGGCTGGAAAGTGGACTAGGGAAAAATATCTGTATTTTTGTACAACTTCTTCTCTTAACAATTTTTTTTTCAAATCAGAGAGCAAGGGCCCAGGTACTGGCAGCAGGAGCTGCAGAACAGCCTCTGTAAGAAGAGGTGAGGACTGGCCCTTCCAAACACAGCTGGTTCTGATAGATCCACCACAGGGCACAGCTGAGCTTGTCAGTAAAAATGGTGGTGCCTGAGCAAAATGCACTTACAAAAGGTGAGAAAGTAGGAGAGAAACGTTAGAAGGAACACCAAGGTCAGAAAAAGAAGGAGGAGATGCTGTTCCATGGCACCGAAGAAAGTATTCCCTTCAGCCTGTGAATCTCCTGTGATGGAGCTGAGTAGAAGTGTAAGAAAATAGGTGTGGTAGAGATGAGCTACTGCAGACTGACTGTAGCTCCTTCTATGGGTGCTGTTTGAGGAACAGGCTGGGATTGGGGGAGGTAGGCAGATGATTTGGGAATGAAGTTGAGCCTGGGAAAGGGGGTAGGAATGGTTGTTGCTTTAAGGTTTGTCTTTTTGTTTCCTTCCACTTGAATTAATAGTTACATTTTTATTTTGACTAGCAATGGGTTAAGTTAAAATTTGCCAAGTAAAGCTTTTTTTGCCTATGACAATAATTGATAAGCAATCCTCCTGCCTTTTCTTGACCCACAGGCTTTCTTCCTGTTCCTTCTGTTTTCTCCCCGTCCTGCTGAAAGATAAAAGAAAATGAGCAGCTGAGAAGTAGCTTGGCCCAGGACTAGCTCACCAAAAATGTTATAATTTTAAATCCAATGAGGTAAGGTCTGTTCAGAACAGCTACACTTTTGTCTTTTTTTAACTTCAGAATAAATGTAAAATGAATCATCTTCATGAAACATTTAGTTTGTACAAGCCTTGCACGAATTAATGATACTGAAGAACGTTCATTGAAAGATAGCCCTCACAGATGTTACAGATGACTGAGTAAACTGATGGACTAGTTTCTAGAGGGATTCAGATGAAAATTGCTTTTATCTCCTGAAGTAAAATAACATCCCGTATTTCACATGGTAATAAAATGTATCCTCAGGGTAAATAAGTTGTCTCTACTTTTAAAACAAAACACAATTCAATTAGTATGCAAAACTGAAGTACTATTTTATGAGAACAAGTAACTCTCCTGAGCTTACTATTTAGCAGATTCGAATACCTTTTCTAACAGTACACTAGTTGCAAATTAACACTGGTTGGTCATAACCGACCAGATTTATAGCACTCATCAAAACATTATGCATCAACTACTCACAAGGTGTTCCAAGACATGGCTTTTGTTAGTTTAGAAAAGCCTCTTAATACACCTAGACACTTTAGAATGTCTAAAACTTCCAGCTTGCTCAAAAACATGGAGGTTTATACACTGAATGGATAGTTTAGCTGGGCATTTAATTAAAAGATATCTAACAAAAATGTAAAAATATCAGATTTCAGGCATTCAGATTTTAAAACATCTAAATACAAGTTCACTTACATTTATTGCAGAAACATTTGGAAATACAGGTCAAGAATAGTAAGAAAAGCAGTCACAGGTGAATTTAAAGGCAGTTGAAAATACCCTAACTAAATATGAGCATTCCTTATTTTTTCTTCTGCTTTTAATTTTTTTCAGTTGACTAAATAAAAAATCATCTGTTTAGGTGTATTTCTAGTAAATGTGAAAGAAGCCATACCTACAAGCTGTATAGCTATAGGCCATATTGCCTGTAATTTTATAGTTAATTTTATATCAGGATGCATGGGTTTTTTTTTCCCCAGAGTAACACTGTTCCCAAACTAACACCTTTGGCTCTCCAGTAAACAGCAAGCAGAGAAAAGCTGCTGGTGTCTGCCCATGTCTATACCAAATACTTCAAATACTCTAATATTCCAGGGCACTACAAGTCAAAGTATTTCTAACAACAAGGTGTTTTAATTGTGAAGTAAATAGAATGCAATTACTATATAAATGGTTAGCTCTGGGACTGCTATGGTTAGTTTTGTAATAAAAACATGGTTTACTTCTCTGCAAAGGTGCTCTGCAAAGGGACCTGAACAGGCAGGACCACTGGGCTGAGTCTAACAGCATGAGGTTTAACACGGCCAAATGCCGAGTCCTGCACTTGGGGCACAACAACCCTATGCAGAGCTACAGACTGGGAGAAGTCTGTCTGGAGAGCTACCAGGAGGA
>WAAB01020777.1:0-39402 GCA_013389865.1 Piaya cayana | reverse complement strand
TTTAATGTTTGATATGAATGGTTGGATGGTCGATGATCTGATGGGTCTCTTCCAGCCTGGTGATTCTATGATTCTATGATTCTATGATAACCTCAGATACACATGTCTAGGTTTTTTTCCTCTCTATATTAATTAAGCTGTAATTATTATTATTATATCTATCCAAATAAAAAGCTTTTTCTGTCTAGGACATCAGGTTATCAGCTTAGTTAAGTATTCTCTAAAGAAGCTAGATTCTCAGCCTGCACTTTTTGTGGAGAACAGTCTTTGTACACAGCAGAAACTATTTAAGCTTAGCATTCAATCAGTGGTACATCAATTCTAACTACTGTTCATTCATCATTAGACATGGTTATGGAGAAAAATATCATACTTTGACTGAAAGCTGCATGTGATGTTACAATAGATAATAGTAATAATGAGTAAGGTAGGTTTTGTGTCATCATGCTTTTTAAAGTTTTGCTCTAAGTACTACTACAATTCACATAGTAGCTGGTGAAGGGGCTGGAGAACAAGTCTTACAAGGAGCAACTGAGAGAGCTGGGCTTCTTTAGCCTGGAGAAGAGGAGGCTGAGGGGAGACCTTATTGCTCTCTATAACTACCTGAAGTGAGGTTGTGGACAGGAGGGAGCTGGCCTCTTCTCCCAAGTGCCAGGGGACAGGACAAGAGGGAATGGCCTCAAGCTCTGCCAGGAGAGTTTCAGGCTCGACATAAGAAAAACATTCTTCTCAGAAAGGGTCATTAGGCAATGGAACAGGAGGTGGTTGACTCACCTTCCCTGGAGGTGTTTAAGGTATGGGTGGATGAGGTACTGAGGGGCATGGTTTAGAGATTGGTGGGAATGGTTGGACTCGATGATCTGGTGGGTCTCTTCCAACCTGGTGATTCTATGATTCTATGATTTGTTAAGTCAAAAATACATTCTTTGTCAATGAATTCTAGTTCATTATGTAATACCGGCAGATGTTATGCAACCATAAATAATACTAAATTAAAGACACACTGTAAAATGTAATAAATATTTGAAATTGCCATAATGTAATGCAATGTATTGTAACATATAATTAATATAATATAAAGTTAAAAGGGTAATGCAATACTGACAGCACTACTTCCATAGACAAATATTTTTTTTCAAATGCTAAATAATTATTTACTATAACATTTAATAATTTGATGTTTAGAAGCTATTTAAGTACTTGAAATGGAAGCATCTAATAAAAGATAAAGGAACAAAAGGGAGGGGGAAATCTGGCTAATCATAGGATCATAGAACTGTAGAATGGCTTGAGTTGGAAGACACCTTTAAAGATCATTTAGTTGTAACACCCCTACCATGGGCAGTGACACCTCCCATTAGATCAGGCTGCCCAAGGCTCCATCCAGCCTGGCCTTGAACACCTCCAGGATCAGGCAGCCATAGCTTCCCTGGGCAACAGGTTCCAGTGCCTCACCACCCTCATTGTGAAGAAATTCCTCTTTATGTCTAGTCTAAATCTGCCCCTCTCCTGTTTATAGCCATTCCCCCTTGTCCTATTAGTCCATGCCCTTGTAAAAAGTCCCTCCTCAGCTTTCTTGTACACTCCCTTCAAGTACTAGATGGCTGCTAAGTTTTCCTCAGAGTCTCCTCTTCTCCAGGCTGAAAAACCTCAACTCTCTCAGCCTGTCCTCATAGTAGAGGTGTTCCAGCCTGCTGATCATCTTCATAGCCCTCCTCTGGACCCATTCCAACAGTACCGTATCCTTATTAAATTCAGGATTCCAGAACTGGACACAATACTTCAAATGAGGTCTCACAAGAGAGGAATAGAGGTGCAGAATCACCTCCCTCAACCTGCTGGCCATGCTTCTTTTTGATGCAGACTAGGATATGGTTGGCCTTCTGGGCTGCAGGTGCACATTGTGGGCTCATAGAATCATAGAATCACCAGGTTGGAAGAGTCTTCCCCTAATTTTTCTCCTTCCCTATCTTTTTATTGGTAAATAGTGCAACTAGTAATTTGGAGGATACATATAGCTCTCAGCTGAATAAAAATCATTTTCTTTGCCTTAGTGGCAGTACTAACAAAAGAAGAGGATCTTCAGGGGTTGAAAATTCATTCTGGCAGCTGGAATAAAATCTTTGTTGTCACTAAGGTGGAAATCATGGTGATTTTATGATTAACTGTGGTTTGACACAATAGACATAGCTAGATTTTTTTGAAAGCTATATTTCTGCTAAATGAGAAATTATTTGTAGAAGTCTGTCCAGGCTATAAATTAAAACTTTATACCACAGCATTTTATCTTAAAACCTACATGAATTAAGTTGTTGGAAAAAAAGGTTCAGAAATGTTTACTTTTTAAATTGTAAGTTATAGTAAAAAAATTCATTATTTTCAGTTATAAAATCCAGGGTTATCATCTTTGAGTCCCATTCTGCTCATCAAAAAGAGAAAATTACTAATTCATGAACACCATAGTTTAAAATGGGAACATAAGAAAAATGTTCACTGTTGAATCATAGGTCCTATAAAACATGACACATAGATAGGACACCAACATTGGGTGTATCTTTGGCTTCAGTTTAAAGGAATACACTCACAACTTTTTTTTTTTTTGGTCAGTCCAGTTTCTATAGTGACAACACAAGAAGAAGTATTATCATATGTTCATATGTTTCAAAACTTAAGGAAATGATGGTGGTTCTTAAGTTCAGTAAAATAAAACCTAAACAATTGTTAAAGAAGTTTTCAAAAAAATTCTACAGTCATTATCAAAAAAATAAGGTGTAAAAATGTCAAATCTTCAAAACAGTAACAGGAATGAATAAATATGATTTTTGTACCTCAAAACAGTATTTCTTTGACATTTGGTGGGCTCTTTCTTTCCTCTTACTATGTAAGATTCCTATGAATTTATCATAAAGGAATTTTGAAAGAAGTTCTCAATGTTTTCAAAATATCAGAGTGGGGTTTTTTTGTTTAAAAAAGAAAACTAGGAACTATCTATCTCTTGAATTCTTGAACTTCACATTTTGAAAACATAAGTTCATTAGCAGATCTGCAGACAGTGAATTTTTACTCTTATTTGTCCTCACGTTTTTTTGCATAATGTCTTTCTTTCCTAATTTCTTTTATACCTATAATGAGTATTTTTTTCTACTGACCATTATTTGTAAGGAAACAAGTTCAGTTATATATGCTGTTGAATAGATGCTCTTCTCTCACTCTATCATTGTTTTCTTTCATACTTTATTTCACTTTAAATATTTTTATAAAAAATACAGATGTTCTATATTGTTTAAAAAACTATAACACAGTTGCGCACATTTTTAAAAGGAAAACAAAGAATAAGAAAAAATTTATGTATTGGAAAATAGATTATCTTCTTTATTTTTGCTTTTTAAATTTAACTTGAAAGCAGATTTTTACTTGCCTTTTAAAATGAGGATGTTAGGTCAGGTCCTTTTTATCTGTAATAAACAATGTTTTGGTGATTATCTCCTAGACCAGGCTTTTTTCTGTTGACTTTTAGAGATTATTAATATGGTCCCTTGCCACTGTACTAACAACAATTCTAGAAAATTATTTGAGTACAAAGTGGCTTATTGACTGCTTCCAAGTAATACACAAATGTGTCAGGAAAAAATAAGAGTATGCTTATATATGCTAATCTAGCATAATTTTAATTAATTCTTTGGCCAATCTGATTTTCAGGGATTCTGAGAGCTACATTTCTCATTGACTTCAAAAGAAGTTCTCAGTACTTAATATTTCAGCAAGATAAATCCATGTTTCCTACTTCATCATTTGTCTCAGGCACATTAAACTCCTTAGGGGTAAGTCTTGCTACTTTTCCAGTCTCCTTGACAGAAATTGTTTCTGGCTGCAAACGTATGGTGTTTTTTATTCTTATGCAATGTCCTTAACTAAAAGACACACAGTGAATGCGCTGTAGTTAAAATCTTACTTCAGATGTCACTTCTCTCCACAGTGTGTACTAATTCTACCCAATTTCTCCTTCCAGAGAAAATTATATTCAGTTGCTATAACCTTTAAGTAAAAAGAATTTGGCAGTACATTTACCTTCATTGTGGTAAGAACATTATTCCTCATTGTTAATGTCTGAAGGAAGTTAATGTCAGCAATTTGGCCAAAAAATACTTTATTGTTTTTCTAGTACCTATGCAGGTATGTGGTTTTTAGTTTTTGCCAAGGGAATAGTAATCAGCTCTGAATAAAAAGTGTTGTGTGAATTCAAAACAGCCAGCAAAACAACAATTATTCTTCCAAATCTAAGATTGGTGATTGGAGCACATACAATTTCAAGAACAACTTGGTAGGGTTTTTTCCATTGTATATGCAAGGCAGAAATGTCACTTAAATCTAAACTAGGTAAGGTAAGAGTGAGTATTGTAATACAAATGATTTGGAGATGTTTCTCCAGTATTTCATCAGAAAAAGATGAACAGAAAATTTTGACCAGTTTGTGGAAAATTTGCTGAAAAGTCATGAAAGATGACTTAAGGACTGCTATATATACTTAAGCATAAATATACTCAATATTCCTAAACAGTGACTTTTAAATTGCACACAGCTTAAAAGCATTTATGTGCAATTTTTATTGCTTGTAAAAGACTTAATGAAGTTCTGCAGTTAAAAGTTCTTCACATATCTTGAGTAAGTGGGCAGCTTGACACTGTTCCTTCGTAGAAAAAGTTTCATCTGATCAGTGCTAGTTTTAAAGAACATCCCTCTTCTTGTGTCTTAACTCCACTTGAAATGAAATAGGAATGTGTTGTATTAGAAAATACTCTCATTTTTTCCAAGTTTTGTCATGAAAGAGAACTATTGTGAACACAGTTCTACATCATTGGGATAAAAAGATAATCTTTTGTACATGTAAGCCCTCATCTTGATAAAGATCAAGAGAAATAAACTTCAAAATGACTAAACAATGCAAACTATTTCTTTTAATTATATGTAATCATGTAGATTAAGTAAAAAGAGTTTGGGCTTTGTGTCCCATAATACTATATTTCCATATTTTATATATATATATATTTCCATATATTTACATTAGGAAAAAAATTTTCACAGAAAGTATCACTGGGCACTGGCACAGGCTGCCCAGGGAGGTGGTTGATTCACCTTCCCTGGAGGTGTTTAAGGCATGGGTGGATGAGGTGCTGAGGGACATGATTTAGTGTTTGATAGGAATGGTTGGACTCAATGATCCGGTGTGTCTCTTCCAACCTGTTTATTCTATGATTCTATGTTTTTATATAAATAGTTGAATTATGGAAAAGTCAATTTTTAGATGTTAGAAGATTAGGGCAAAAAGGGCTATGATTACAAGTGCATGAATTCTTAATCTGGTTTGCAATGAGTTTGATATTTCAGGTTATACTGGAAAGAAAGTATTATTTCTGTGAAATGGTAATCTCAATTTATTATTCAATGTTGACTTTAAGAACTTTATCAGTGTGACATTTACACAAAAACAGAGTGCTAAATAGATTGAGAAACCAGAAATTAAAACTATTTTAAATTGGTGAGATAAATATAGGTATAGAATAATAGAATAATAAATATAATATGGATATAAATAATAATATAGATATAATCAACTATATCTTAATTGGCAAGAACCGGTGGCAGGGAAAGTAAGCAGCTGGGCACTAGATCGAGGCAAAAACATGCTCTGTGCAGTGAGGGATCCCCCAACAGGGAATGAATGGTGTGTAGACCCTGACTCCGGATTCCAGCAGCTACCACATAGTGGCTGATGAAGGGGCAGATGTGAGGGGGGCAGGCAGTCCCAGAAGCAGCTGCAGGGTATTTAAACAGCCCCATAGGAGCACCGCGACCACAGTACTGTGAACAGGAGTGCACAAACAGGGCTGGGGCTCGTCAGAAGGGCATGGCTCATCACTTCATGAGAGCAGTTCACAACGGCAGATCAAGCAGGGAGGGTATAGAGAGGGCACAGTCACCAGGCTCAGGAGAAGAGATCAGTTGGTGAGAGGGACCCCAGCCATGGTGCACACCCAGTGGGAGGCTGCATCCTCTGCACCTGCCAGAAGAGATGTGACAGCTCAGACTGAGCTCCCAGGAAAACATGCAGTGACCCAGTTCTCAGGCTGCAGGGAGAACCACCAGTTTGCACTGGAAACACACGGCAGCAGAGGAAACAGTTGTATGAAGTGTGAGCAGGTGGAAGATCTACTCAGCCTGGTGGTAGATCTGTGAGATGAAGTAGATGGGCTAAAGAGCATCAGGGAGTCAGAGCAAGAATGCTGACCAGTGCTGTTTAATATCTTCATCAATAATATAAACAGCAAAATCAAGTGCACTTCAGCAAGTTTGCAGAAGACAGTAACCTGACTGGTGCAGTTGCCAAACCAAAAGTATGGAATATCATACAGAGAGACCTGGACAAGCTGGAGAAGTGGGCCGGTGTGAACCTCATGAGGTTCAACAAGGCCAAGATCAAGGTCCTACACCTGGCTCAAGGCAGTTGGTAGTTTAATATATGATGAGGGATGATGTGATTGAGAGTAGCCCTGCAGAGAAGGACTTGGAGTACTGATTGATGAGAAGCTAGACATGAACCAGCAATGCCTGCTCACAGCCCAGAAGGCCAAGTATGCCTAGGGCACACTCCTGGGCTGTAACAAAAGAAGCATGGTCATCAGTTTGAGGGAGGTGATTCTACCCCTCTACTCTTGTGAGACTCCACCCAGAATATTGTGTCCAGTTCTGGAATCCTCAACATAAGAAGGACATGGAACTGTTGTAATGGGTCCAGAGGAGGTCCATGAAGATAGTCAAAGGGCT
Organism: Piaya cayana; assembly: GCA_013389865.1. Classification (NCBI taxonomy): domain Eukaryota; kingdom Metazoa; phylum Chordata; class Aves; order Cuculiformes; family Coccyzidae; genus Piaya; species Piaya cayana. The sequence goes on along the minus strand of WAAB01020777.1, from coordinate 32,580 downwards.
GGAGCACCTCCTATATGAGGACAGGCTGAGAAAGTTGAGGTTGCTCAGCCTGGAGAAGTCTCCAAGGAGAACTTAGCAGCCTTCCAGTACTTGAAGGGGGCAACAAGGTGGAATGGCTATAAATTGGAGAGGGGAATATTTAGATTAGACATTAGGAAGAAATTCTTCACGATGGAGGATGGTGTGATACTGGCAGAGGTGGCTCATGGAAGTTGTGGATGCCCCCTTCCTGGAAGTGTTCAAGGCCAGGCTGGATGGGGCCTTTAGCAGCCTGATCTAGTGTGAGCTGTCCCTACTCATGGCAGGGGGCATGGAACTAAATGATCTTTAAGGTCCCTTTCAACCCAAACCATTATATGATTCTATGAGTCTATGATTCTATGAAATACTGCTATAAAATATAGCTGTCTAAAGTTCTCCTGATGAACATCCATTTGTTAAGCAGCTGTACATTCAAGAAAAAATAGTGGGACAGGCCTCTTTTGAACATCATCAGTGGGTAAAATTATCAGCTGTAGTATAAACTAAAAATTTCATTTTTTAATTGATTTTTTAAAATGTCTGACAATTTTTTTTTATTAGTGTTTGCAAATTTCACGAACATTTCATAGATCTCTCAGTGAACAGGCTTTGAAGCCCACAGAATTATGTTCCATCGTAAAACTAGCATACTTGAAATGTGCTTAAAGGACTTAAGATTTATAAAATCTGTGGCAACTTTCCTTTCAAATGGAAAAATTGAAACTTTCAGATTTCATTCCAAGATGGAATGGAAGTAAAATATTCTATAAAATGGAAATACTATTACTTTCACTGTGAAACTTGTGAATGATTTCAGCTATGTTCACCAGAAAAAAAACAAACCCTAATACAGATGCACACAGAAATATATTTTGTTTTGTCTTCTACAGAAGTGTGAATATACTTGCACATAGATTTCCATTACTATCTGAATTCTGTCATGATTTCTTCCACTTCCTGTACAGAGAAATCATTAGGTAGCCATTTTTCTTTACATTTTTCTTTACATTTTTTTAAAATGTTCTATGTGGCATAGGTCAAACTATAAAGTTGTCTTTGTCAGTCAAATAACAGGTTTTATAATTATTTTAGGACAGGAGAATCAGCACATTTCTTTTACTCTGTAGACAAAGGCAAGAATGAAAAAAGAACAGGATGACAGCATCTTAAGGGATTTTTTTTCTATGCATTTTATGTTATTGGAAATGAGAATGCTTTTTGCATCCTAAAAGAAAAAGCTAGCAATGTGCACATGGAAGCTTTTATTTTTACAAGCATAGCTTTCAACAAAGTATCGAGGCATCATTTTCACCTTTCTGAATTAGGGTTAGAATTTTTGGCTGAGAATCTTTTAAAAACAGTGCTTTGTTTTATTGCTACTATTCTAACCTGATGTTCAAAGAACAGGGGCATATCCCATTGAACTTTACATAGTTATGTAATTGTTACAGGAATATTAATTAATGAAATGATATTATATTTTCATATAATAAATATGGAGGATTTACATTAATCTTTAATATTTTTGTTTCTTCCAAAGTAAAATTCATTAATTATCAGGAAACTTAATTTAGAAAACCATGCTTTCAGAAGTATGTAAAATTCATTTCCAAAATAGCAGATACACAAACAGAACAATCTTTAATACAATAATTTTTCTTCACTTGGTATCAGAGGAGACATCTCTCCAACTTAAGATCTAGAACAATAATAGCTGTGAGAAAGATCAATTATAGATTCATCTCCTACTCTAACAACAACCTAGAAGAGATCAGCCCAGGAGATGAATCAGCATGTCCGCATGACAGAAAGATTACATTTGAGTTTAAACCCTATAAGCATCAATAGCATGAAGGTTAAGCATCAGCCCTCAGAGCCAATCTGTTCTATTCTGTTCCTTTTCCTGCAGTTTTGAACAAAATAAATACATTATTCAGAAGACTGGAAAATAAACTTCCTGAATGAATAAAAAAAATTAATGAAACTTTTCAGGTTTTTCTGAAGAAGTTTCAAATCCTCTACAGTTAATGAGAGCTTTCTTCGCCAACTTTAATAATTCTTTTCATTCAAGTCAGGATTTGTTTTCATAGTAGACAACTAAAGGGCTCCTTAACTGAATCATTTAAAAAAAGGAAAAGAAAACCTAAAGACTAAAAGCCAAAGGTTTTATAGATTGTAAGTGTGAAAAGAAGCATCCTTATTAAAGGATGATTAACCTTTGGTGTGAATAATCAAAGTGGATTCACTTTCTACCAGCATAGCCAAGGTGACAGATTTTAACTGTATGTTATTTTGAAACTGTCTACATGTGGAAGGTAATGAGGAGATGGAATTTCTTTATTTTACTGTTGCCATGGTTACAGTGTCTTTCTGCCTATAATCTACTGTTTGGCTAGGAAAACATCCTACTCAAGAAAACTTTAATGCATTGTATCTTAATACACTTCCAAAGTACAATAAAATCCATTTTCCAGCAGCGTTGTTACAGCAGAGTAGAAGTGCTCTTCTGGGAAGTTAATGAGACAAGATAGTGGCCTATCATTTCTCTTTCTAGTTCATTCCACATTTATTTCCCCATGTGGACAAGTCCTTAGTCAAATACAGCTTTTTATTTTTATTCTTTTTTTTTTTTATGTATGGACAACTGCTAGTTTATTTCAGACTGTGATAAACAGAAGATAGTAGCCTCTCACCTTGAGCTCCCTCAATACGTGCAATTCTTGGCAAAGAAATGAAATCAGTATTTTTCATCACCACTGATATTTTCCTGTGTCTTATTGAATTCCAACAGTATGCCTTGTCAATGCTGTATCTGGAAATACAGTTTAAGCATTGCATTTTGCCGGGTATTATAAGCAAAAAGCTGCTTTGTTAACACTATTTACACATTTATGAACAACTGACTCTATGTGTAGTGACAACACATTGAAGCCACTCTTCATTACAATAAAGGTATGACTCGTGCTGTTTATTGATACTGAGGAACAAGTCTTGTTGTAGAAGGAGGTGCCGGATTTTGGGGGGTTTTTTTGGTTTGTTTTTACTTTAGCCCCTGTGAAACAGATGGGTCTGCTACTTTGATACCGCTAGTCTGTGGTTTTGCATCATGTAGCTCAGTCCTTTACTTAATTTACTTTTGCCTGATGTCACAGCCTTTAAACTAATACTCAGGAACTTCTGGTTGCTTGCGAATTTTTATCTGCAATGAAACCTTTAAAAACATACCAACACTGTCTTGTACCTACAAATTATCTTCATGCCAAACTAGTAACTAATTTTAACCCTCATAACTGATCTGATCACTTCTGTGTTTTGTAAAACTCAACAGCTTGAAAGCCTCTCTTTGTTTAAAAACCATGGGTTCCTAGATTTTTTTTTCTTGAATATCAAAATAACAGTATTCTTTTAAATAAGAAGATTACTTTCTGTGAGCATTTAACTGAAATTCAGTCTACTTTAAACTTTTCAATATAGCAATGAATATTTATAAAGTTAATAGAACTTCACCCTGGTAGGCAAACACTTTAATCTTATTTGAAGCAGCATGGGGCCCAAATCTCACTAGATTAACATCATATTTTCTTTTGACACACACAGACAAAAAAAAAATTTTCCTTGAAATTAAATATTTGACCAACTGATATCCAATCCTACCACAGTTCAAAGTCTGTTTCAGCAAAACTAGAGTGTATATATCTATATTATCTCTGGTTCCATGCTGTGATTCAACAATGATCTCTCAAGCTCATATGCACTCTTCTGCACCATTACAACCTAGTGGTTCTGTGATTAGTACCTGATGGTTTGCAAATATCAATCATGGAGTAAAAGGTACCCGTAACTGTGGCCCTAAACTGTAAGCCAAACAGAGTAAATATGTAGCACGAAGAAAAAACATAATAAAAAAAAATACAAAAGAAAAGCAGACATTCAGGAAGCAAAGAAGCAAGCTGGAAAAGAGCAAAAGAAATATTTTCAGTATTGAATTTCCTGTCTAATTTTGCCTTGTCTCCTCCATGTAAAGAGTCATTATTATGAAATTGCTTTTGAAGTAAAATCTAGTTTGCATTCTTAAAACAAATGGATACTGCAAACAGTTTTCAAGTAATTTCTATATTATTACCACATACGTAAAATGCATGACAGCTGGTTTTAGTGGATTTTTTTGCTTTTCCTCTCATTAACTCTGCCATAGCATTTGTGCTTGGAGAACTGTCTTGACTAATTTTACCAGCTGTTTTTGATATGTTTACTAGATTAAATCTCTTAATTATACTTCTCTGTGCTTCTACTTGTCTGAACCTATTCCTCAAGGTTTTCTTTTCATATGTTCTTTTATTCTACAGTCTCAGTTTTGTGCTTTCACTGGAGGTAAAGATATTCTTGTGAAAAATGTGTTCTTTTTAATGAACGCTATTTTTTGGCAGATGATTTGACAGTAGCTACCTGCCAAAAAGATAGGTCTCCAGCTTGTATAAAAAAAGTAGGATCTCAATCTTTAGGATCATATCATAGTTATTTTTTGTGTAAGAGGTGATTTTGATGCAAAGGACTTTTCAAGAGTAACACAGAGCAAGTGTACAGCATTCATTTATCTCCATGAGAAGAGGCTTCTTTAAGTGATGCATGCTTCCAATGGCTCTGCATATATTCTGAATGTCTCATGCATACAGAATATGTCAGTCTTGCTGTAGAGTATGACCCTTTTTCAAAGCTACAGCATAATCAGTTATCTTGCAAGCAGTCTGAAACTAAAAAAACTCAAACGGGTAATGAAGTGACATAGCCTTGACCAAAACTTTGCAAACTCAGACCACATAGGAAAAAGTATTGCACAAAAGTGTATTTGATGAAGACAGGCTAATTAGGGTATAAATTGACAGATACAAACTCGAGAACATTTCTAATAAAGGTGAAAAAATAAAAGCATGTAGAACTTACACTGTATGGGTTCTAAGTAGACACCACTTGACCTCAGTTAGAGACTGTCACAGTAAATAAGTACAGTTGTGACAGGTGGCTGAGGGATGATTTCCCATTGAGTCACGAGGTTCAAGAGGGACCTCCTTGCTTTCTAAGCTTCCCTTCAGAAAGCAACCCAGATGCAGCTGGATCCATCTCCAGTCCTAGGCCTGGGCAATGATTTATGGCTAAAGGATTATGTGGATGTATGCATGTGTTAGCCACCAGTCAGAAATCAGAAATTAACAGTCACCTTTGAAAGTCCCCTCAGAGACTTTCACCCATAGTGTCAATACTTGCTGCCTAGGAGATCAAGCAGGCTATTATCAAAGCCTTTTAGAAAGTTTCATAATGCCTGTCAAAGAGACAATTTCACAATGTTTAAGTGTTAAGTGATTTAATTAAAGTGGCAGATAAAACAAGTTAAGGACGGCCATTGATAAATTAACTTGCTGTGATAGCACTAGATGATTGTAACTGGTTAACAATGATTATATACATATATACACAAAGAATAAAAATTGAAACTTGAGTTAGCAATTAGTTTCCCAGGGAACACCCAACAAAGTCAGAGACACACAATCCTTACCCAAAAGATATCCCTTATTAGGGGCAGGGAAAAGAGATCCAATCCCATTACCCTGTCCATCAGGAACATGATCATTTTCCCTTCTCCATAAAAAGCTTTTTCAGGTGCCAGCTTTATACTTTTTGAAAATCCTTTGATGCCTCTTAGTGAGGTAGGACTAAATGAATTAGTATGCGTTCATTAGCTTTTGGCAAGGCCTCTTCTGCCATCAGAAGCAAGAGTGGTTTGCCACACCCTCAGGATGGGGAGCTTAAAACATACTTTTCAGGATATTTCAGCTCTTAGCTGAATCAACATGAGGCTGTGAGGCCTCCACCTTATCCCAGGTGTCACTCAGTTGATTTGAGTGACCACCAGCTGATCCATCTGCCTTGCAAGTGAAGGTTGCTCATTGTAGAACCTCTCCCTTTTGCGAAGTTTGGAATTTGCCATCCACAAAGCCTAGCAAGTCCATTATACCATGGGGACATATATGTGTAATACTGTACTACTGCACACAACTATACAAATACACTATATGAACAGTTTCCAAAGATACCTGCTTTTATCCTTCCATTAAATTGCAGTTGTCAAATGGAAGCCAAGCTGTTCTTCTGGTTTGGCGATCTAGGGAATTTTGTGACCAGCTTCTGTCAGGGGTATATGTCCTTTTTCAGGCAGTACTGTGCACTAAAGGTTGCAGCTCATACAGGAAAACAAGTGAACTGAAACCTAAGACTGTAAACTTTTTCTATTGAAAAGCTACATACTCTTCTGAAAAGCCAAAATTCAGCAGGGTTTCAGTAAACCCTTAACAAATATTTCCAGTGAGTGGAATCACGCTGTTGCTACCTTTGCAACTATCAGATAGTATTCAATACCAAAACCATAAAGTACAAATTCTCCATTATGCAACAAATTTTCAACTAAAATATTTGTCAGAAAAACAGTGTGAAATACAAACTTTGAGAGGGATTTTTGCTTCTTGTAATAGTCAACATGTGGAAATCAAAATGCCCACTTCATCTGTAAAGGTAGCTGAGTAGAGATGATCAAGAAAGTGTGCAAGGACAGCAAGTTGATGTTAATTGTGTACTGCTTCTGTGACGTTAAGTATGCCCTTGTTTTTTTCCAGAATCTCTACAAATTTTGTAGTCTGTTTGGTTTGAGGATTTTTTTGGTTTCCTTTCTCTGTCATCTTTTCCTCTCATTACGAGTCTAAAGGAGAGAGAAAATAAATAACACATGGAAACATCACATCAAGACAAATTACATAAGATATCATTTGTAGGCTCTGCATTACAAACATCTCTCTCCAACACATACATGTTGGTTGCCTGGTTGACAACAAGAATGTATGTGTTCCTATTTGGTGGTGAAGGTGGTGGGAAGTGGAAAAACAGATGGATATACCTAACTATATTATAAGTATAAATGGATTTGTGACATCATGTGAGTTGTAAACATAGGATTTGTATAATTATTTGTATGGCAACACTAATGCCAGCACCTCCTTTACTATTCACAGGTAAATTCCAAGACATTATTTTTCCTGACAAAAATCAAACATGTAATGTAACATATCATAATATATCAGATATTTTTCTCAGATGATACACAAATTAAAAAAAAATGTTTAGCTAACCTCATTATACTTGTACAACATAAATTTCTCTAATGTGTAAGAGATTTCTGTTGCTGCTCATTTGAAGAACTATCAGTTCTTATATTTTGGGCAAATAAAGGAGCTTTTCATCATATCAGACTTTCATTCCCACGTGTCATTTTTTACACACAGAAACTGTTTCACNCTCACCACAACCTCCTTTCAGGTAGTTGTAGAGAGCAATGAGATCTCCCCTCAGCCTCCTCTTCTCCAGGCTAAACAACCCCAGCTCTCTCAGCCGTTCCTCATTTTTCTTGCAAATGACATTTTCTTGACTAAATGAAAAAAAAAAAGAAAAACCTGAAATACTGAGCTGATACAGGGTTTTTTACAATTGCTTTTAAGTGTAGTATTTTTCCATCCTTCTTCCTGTGTAAAACCAATAGCTGTAACACTTGAAGTGATTTGGGGCACAAAGGTCATTCAGAATCTTTTAATGTAACATTTCAGATGTAAGAAATAGGATTTTCCAAACAAAACAAAAATTCAGAGGAAAAAAACTAACCAGTGCTACCAGTTGCAGTTACTTTCAGATGATTTGTAGACTATGTCTTGATGCACACTGCTCCTGGTGTGTTATCTTACTATGCAATGAGAACTTTGACAAAAGATTAACGGACATTAAATCCAGACTTCAGGTTACCCAAACTTAAACTGAATTTCAGAGTTGTGGGTTATTATCTCTTTATCTCACAGTTGTTCACAGGCCAAATTTAAAAAAAAACAAAACAAAACAAACTTGTTCTAAATGGTGAAGGTATAAAAATATTCATAATTTTAAAAGTGTTTTAAAAATTCAAAAGGCAGCCTTTTTAAGATGTGTTATTTTTACAATCCATCATAAATGTGTTCTGCTGTCTTCTATGTCTAGGTTAGTTCCATTCTCACCCCTAATGAAGAGGTGAATAAGAATTATCCTTCAGTCTTTATAATATTCATAAATTTGGGAGCTTCACTCTTATGAGGAAATGACATGAACTGATAATTAGAGCTATCTCAAACACTCTCAAAGAGATATTGAGAAAAATCTTCCTTTAGGAAAGCTTAACTGCTTGCCATTTTGTAGATAAGCATCAGTTATGATTGATTACAAAATTGTAATTTCTGAATTGAGTAAGAATGTACATATATGTTCTTGTTTCAGATAAAAAGTAGAGAATAGACATATTCTGAAGAAGTTACCACTAATTTGTCATGATCACAATCAGATTTTTTGATTCTAGCCTTAAAATTACTGTTTTCCTAAGAAAGAAAATCTTCTGCTAAATGAAATCTCCTGTTACTTTTCCTGATAAAGCAAAGCTCCATGTATGATAATTTTGTTATCTTGTTTTCTTTACTTTTTTCTTATTCACATGTACTACCCAACACTTAAAAATAATACATAAAACAATAGCTTTCACTACTGTGTTTTCTATGTGCCCATATGCTTTATATGTCCTATTCAAATCATTTTTTGTTGCTTTCAAGGACAAAGAGGATAAATGTTATTTTTTTAGTATTCTCTAATGTAATACTTCTATTACTGAATTGTTTCAAATTGATTGCATAGACAAAGTCCCTCAAGACCTGCATTTTTTCACCGTTAATCCAAGTCTGTTGTTATCTTTAGTAGTCCTTGTCCAATTCCAGTCATAATTCTGACAACACTGTTATTTTGACTGATGTTTGATTTTGACAGCAACCCAATGTGTTATTTTATTACCAAAAAAACTGCACGTTTTATTTCCTATCATTTCTTTAGTGATGTTCACTAACTTATATCAGGTGCCATAGTGTTTTAAAACTGCCCAGGGGGATGACTGTCCTTATTTTCAATTGTCTTTTAAAAGGGAAAAGAATTCAATATGGGATAACTCTGTTAGATGAAAGCATTTCCTTTTTACTTTTTCCCTAGGTAGCAGAACAAACAATTGTATCATTTTAAGATAATTCAGAGATTCTTATAATTGCACCATGTAGATTCTAGAGACATAATTCATCCTTTTTATCAAGTTTATTCTAACTTTCATTGTTGGTCCACAAATAAGATGAAATACACAATTTCATCTTTCTATGTACACCTTTATATAAAAACCCTGGATTTTCCGTTGAAAGCTAATTGTAGTATGTATTCTGTTATGAATGCACTTCTTAACTAAGAATATTTTCTTAATACTAATAGTTCTCTGAAATTCTTATTTAAATTAGAACCATGATTGCTGTTACAATGCCCTACCAGAAAACTGTCATAAGGCTTTAGTTTAAAAACCAAAAAGATTTTATTTTGTCTTTATTTGTTAAACTACAAATATTCATTGCCTCTCTAGGTATACTGGGCAAAAGTTGAGAGAGAAACAAAAGCGTATCAAGAACAGATCAGAGATTCAGAAAAACTGAATACAATTTGTGCATGATCAAAAATTCCTACTACAGCAAGCCACTTAATTGCTCTGTAGAACAAAAACAAAATCTCTCTCTTTTCTGACTATGACAACTATGACTATGACAAAATGTCCCTTATCATGCTTATAGAGCATCTAATCCTAATTCAGGATTATTGTATAAAATGAGATAATATATTGACAATCTTTACAGGAAATAATAAGCAAACTCAGATATCATTGTCCCAGTATAGCATTTCTGTGATTTCTGCCTTATAAGCATTTTTTATAATGTCTTGATCTTTAAACACCTCAGGTACACTACCTAGTTACATGCCTTCTAGTACTGTAGATCCCTCCCTTGTTAAAAGGAGAGTTTAGAACTCCAGCAGGATATACATGAAAGATACACAGGATCTAACACTTCTTAATTAAATTTTCCATTACTAGTAAAGTCAGTAATGAGCAGGAAATCTCTAAGACTCAGATGGGCCATGTGAGGTGTCTAATATGGAATTTATGCATCATTAGCCTTTCTTCAGCTATTTAGATTTCCATCTACTTTGAACTTGTTATTTTAGGAGTCCATTGCATATGCTTATACTTCTTTTTCTTTACCTCAAACAGATTACCTCTTCCTGCTTTTTTATGTATTTTTACCTTGAGATTATTTTCCTACAGGTGAATTAAAAGGAAATCAGTTATAATTTTAGCACAGCATTATGTTTTTAATGTTTGAAGTCAAATGACAGTACAGAAATAATTATTTTGGTGTGGCATCACTATGTATCAATTTCAAACAGATATTTTAGTATTTTTCAAACTCTGTTCTCTTTGCTAATGCCTTTGATATGCTAGCAGATACATTTCTGCCTGAGAAGCAAATTTAGGGGTGTAGCTTAGACTTCTATTATTCCTGGGCACAGATCCGAAAGGCAGTATCAGCTTTGCTTTCTTTAGTGTACGTGTTACAATTTGCAATTTTGTCGTCCAGTGTTGTTTTGTGAATATTGTAAGTCTTCTTACCCTTGAGTAAGTGAATCACAGAAACACAGATTTCCAGAGGTGGGAAGGCATTTCTGGAGGTCACCTAGCAAAACATCCTGCTTAAAATAGGTTTGGCTAGAGCAGACTGTTCAGAAACATTTCCAGTTAGGTTTTGAATAACTCAAAGTACAGAGACTTCACAGCTTCTCTATGCAACCTGTTCCAGTGTTCAACTACTTTCACATTCTTTTCTGTCTTCCAATTTGTGCCCATTGTCTCTTTTCATGCCACTGAGAAGAATCAGGCATCATCATCTTTACTGCTCAATCAAGTATTTCTACATATTGTTAAGACTTCTCTTGAGCCTTCTTTTCTCCAAGTTAAACAATCTCTGGTATCTGGTATAGACAGAGTATCATATGATCTCTGCATAAATATTTACTTCTGTATTACTTCACAAATTTCTGCAGCAAGTTAATTTGAATTACAGAGTTTACAGATGACACTGTCTCTCTAGAAGTGGCAGTTATGAAAAGTTGCCATGACTAGAAAGTAAAACTAAGTGACCCTTTTTGAGTACAGAAGGCAAACAGAAATCAAAAGAAAAAAACTGAAAAATAATAAAATCCACAGCTGAAAAATTAATAGAATTTTGGAGACACTACATTAAAAATTAACTTCTAAAATTTTTTCATATTCATCTCCTAGCATCTTCAAGTGACACATTATTGTAATAACTAAGAGTCCCAAAGGAAAGTATATAAACCAGTAAGTATAAAGTGCTGGTAACCTAGATTTAATGCAAAAAGTAAGAGCATGCTTTTACAAATACAGTTTTAAAAGCACTGCATTATAAATAAGACTATTTAACTTGAAGAAATTAAGATAATGATTTTTGAAAATCAGATCGTCTTTCAAAATGCTTTATAAAGAGATAGAAATCATTTCAAAATGAATGCAGAAAGCATCCTCATACTCTCACGCATTGCATATTTAGTTCCTTGCTATTTTATTCACTCTCTTTCAAATAAAACTAGAATTAGAAATTCTATTAAGAAGAGAGACAAGGATGATCAGAGATATGCAGTAGTTTCCAAGTTAAAAGAAATTTCTCACACTAAAAAGCCTAATTGACTATCAAGTTTGAGAATCAGAAAAACTGAGAGAAGCTGCAGTATGAAGTCAGCAAAGCAAGTATTTACTAGGTTTTGCAACATGCAAGGGGAGCATCCATTGAAATTACACAATGGGAATTTTAAAAGAGGAATGCTTTGTAAAATGCATAATGATAGTCCAGATTAAGTGTTGACTGCTAGAAGCCAAAAGGAGATACTTGGTAAAGGACATCTTTGTATTAGTCCTCTTTCTGTTATTCTTTTCCTAAATATCTGTCTCTGTTCTGGAAGAATGAGGAAAGAATCCCTGTTCACTGGCAATTCCGTTATAACTATATGTAAACTACTCTGCAAAATAAAAATACTGCAGTGTTACAGATGAAAGTTCAGTTCATTGAAGTAAAATGGCTGCTTTCTATTTATTCACTACAGAGACCAAATTTTCAGTATTCATAAGCTTTCTGAGCTCCCATCGAGAGTGTGGTCTGATATTCCTAAATTAAAGATATGTACTGGGATTAGTACTTTCATATTAAAAATCAATGAGACATATCCATCTAAGTAATTTAATGTTGTTTATTCATTCTGCTCATGATTTCAACATTTAATTTTGAGTAGCAGGATAGTTTTGTTCAGTGTATTCAATATTTTCAGTAGTAGTGAGGATGAAGAAAAAAATGTTTAATCTTGAGAAAAGCAATCAGAAAGTTTTATCTGAACCTGTCAAGCTAACAGTGTTAGTCCTGAACTGTCATGGATACAGATTTTATTCTGAGAAATATAGTTGGAAGGAGACAGGAAAAGAACCCCGACTCTGTCAAACTTATCTTTTAAGAAATATTTTATCTTGACCATCATGAAATGAAAAGAAGTAAAAATGTTTAATTATGAATTAAATATAAACTGGGTCTGTCAAAGATCAGATGGAGTATTAGCTGAATATGCAAAATAGTTCTTAGTCTAGATGTAGCTGTACCCTTTCTGGTCTCAATGATGGGATAAATTACTTCCATTTCAGGAAGATATGGTTATAGTCCTTAAGTATATACATACAAGAATAATTCATTTCATGTGGGAACAACTGTTCACATTGACAAAGCAGATTAATAAATGTCTGTAAGAAGTAGCCTAACTAACGAAAACATGAGAGAAAACCATACTGGTAGTGATGAACATGAGTTTAACATATATACACATTGCTTAAGACCACTCCTATAACCATCTCTGACTTAATAGTTGTACAGGAAAAAGTATGCACCAAATGAGGAAATATTTTTTTTACCAATAGAATAGATCAATCAGTTGTAAGTCTTTTTACCTTTTCCAGTTAGCCACAAGTCTAGAAAGGCAACTGGGTGGGGGTTGGGGTGGCCCTTCTTATAAATTGGTGCATTATAATATGCATTTCAGCAGGATATTAAAAGATTATTATTCTATCAATGTCATTTTTGCAATCAGGTTTGCTGACTCATTGGATAATTTTTGGCTTTGCTGATAAGACCTTTATAATTATTCCCTGACTTTAGTCAGCATTCCCGTAAATCCATTTGTAGTCTGCAAAACTGTATTCTGCAACTTAGTAAGTATTTTTAAAGTAATTTCTTAAGTCCAGTATTAGTTGTGATCATATCATCATTCTGTCTAGTAAATGTTTCTTTCAGACATATTACAAATGCAACATTGTACCCTCAGTGAAATGCTGCATATTTGCTATGCTATTGAGAGTTACTTTTCCAGCTAAAAGCAGTCTAATGGCCTCTGGTTACAGCTCTTTTTCACCTCAGGCTTTTTCATATTTATGTGATGCTGAGACTATGCTTCTCATTTGTAACCTGTATAATACATTTAAAGTACTGTGTGTCCTTTCTACTTCAAGAGCTAAAATAATCTGGGCAGTTTGCCTTGAAGTATGTTGGTCTGCCTTCAAGTTGATAACATGCACATTTACAGCACAAGTTCCTGAGACATTTAAAGCTGTTACTGCTATCCAGTGTCCTTGTCCTTCATGATTAAATTTTGAAAGTCACATTTGTTTCATCTTTTCTGATGAAAAGTGTTATCAGCAGAATGAGATTGGTACACAACTTAAACACCTCTTTCTAGTACCCCTACAGGGACGTGGTGGATGTCATTATGAGGATCTGAAATGTGCATTCTCTGCACTTTTTCCTGGTGCTTCCACAAACAGCTTTTAATAGAAAATTGGCCTGTATAAATCCTGCTGGTTTTCCAATTGCTAGGTAAAATGTAAGCTGTTTGAATTAATAACTGCAGTACTTTTTAGTTAAGAAATTTAATCCTTCTCTGTCAACAAGTTATTTTCTTATATAAGCTTTTTTTTTTGTATATTGTTCATTTATCACTTTAGTCTTTTTTTTCTCCTTTTCCTGCTATTTATGATTTTTATTGGACAGAAGAATATTCCTGTTATGCTAATATATATATTTTCATTTCAGTTTTAGTTGCTCTCAGCAAAATCAGCTGTTTCAATTTGTTTTATCTATATAAAACTGAATTAATATTAAAGTAGTATCTCTTTTGCAGCAAAACTTGGTATGCAATTACTGTCATTTTATTCAGCACAGATGTCAGATTTGTTGAGACTGATGTGATCTTGTCACTTGTTAATAATAAGTGAATTATTTTTAAAGTAATATGTAGATAAGCAGTTAACAGTGATGACCTTATTTATCACTAAGTGTGCTTTATTTCATGAAGAGTCACCTTGACTTCACTACAACTTCATATGATATAAGCCAAGTATTCTTATATGCATCACAATTTGGCAGTCACAATGGATTTGGCATTCTACATTGCAGCCAAAATAGCAATAGTTTTCTTTACCAGTCTACAAAACACAGTACAGAAACAAAACTCATATGGCATAAATTACACCTCCGTTCATAATAATGTTGTGTTTAATATTTTACTACACCTCAGCTAATACATAGAAACAGAATATGTACATGTTCCTAGTCTGTTGTGATTCAAATTTATTCTTTGGATATTACTTAGGTGAATTAATTTTATATTAAATTATATCTATTAATGTAAGTGCAATTTATAACAGGTGCTACAGTACCTTAGTAAAATGAGTTCAACTTATTATACAATTATGTTTCTCATAATTTATTAGCTGCCTCCTTCTATAATTAAAACTTTTTGAGGTTTTAGGGTCCTTTTTAGTTTATGGTATCATATCATCTGCATCCCTCAGCTAGGAATCAGGCTTTTTTGAGATAATTATGTAGGTAACAATCTCTAGGTAAGTGACTCAGGCTGTGAATACACATAGGTTAGCGTGACACATTTCATGCTATTACAGTGTAATAAATGAATAACACAGTACATCAAATACCCACATACATCTTCAAGTCTTACACAGCTTGATGATTTGTGTAAATCATTACCTGCTTTCTGGGATTTCTCTTAAAATTTGTGTCTCTACACTTTTTACTCTAGGAAATATATTACTCTGACACTCCAGGAAAAAAATAAATAATTAGATTTTTCATGATTTTCTCTGTTTTATCATCAGCATCATATCAAGATTCCCTGTTGTTCTGGTTTCTCCACAAAAAAATTTCAGTGCTGCTCTTTCTCCTTTTTATCTTGTTAGATTTTCTTTCCAACTGGAGTACATACTTTTAAAATAATAACTTGTCTTGGTACCTCTAACTCTAAAAAAGCTCAGTTTCAATACAGAACAGGGAATGATGTGGCTGAGAGCAGTCCTGCAGAGAAGGACGTGGGGATACTGATTGATGAAAAGCTCGACATGAGCTGTCAATGTGTTCCTGCAGCCCAGGAGGCCAATCGTAACCTGGGTTGCATCAAAAGAAGCATGGCCAGCAAGTTGAGAGAAGTGATTCTGCCCTTCTATTCTTCTGTTGTGAGACCTCGCCTGGAATATTGTGTCCAGTTCTGGAATCCTCAACATAAGAAGGATATCGAGCTGTTGGAACAGGCCCAGAGGAGGGCTACAAAGATGATCAGAGGGCTGGAGCACCTTCCATAAGAGGATAGGCTAGGAGAGTTGGGGTTGATCAACCTGGATGAGAGAAGGTCTGAGGAAATTTTATCAGCCTTCTAGTACTTGAGGGCAGCGTACAAGAAAGCTGGGGAGGGACTTTTTACAGGGGCATGGATTGATAGGATGAGGAGTAATGGCTATAAATTGGAGAGGGGAAGATTTAGATTAGACATTAGGAAGAAATTCTTCATGATGGAGGGTGGTGAGATGGTAGCACAGGTTGCCCAGGGAAGTTGTGGATGCCCCCTTCCTGGAAGTATTCAGTGCCAGGTTGGATGGGGCCTTGGGCAGCCTGATCTAGTGGGAGGTGTCCCTGCCTGTTTGCAGGGGCATTAGAATTAGATTATCATTAACGTCCCTTCCAACTCATATAATTCTACGATTCTAGTATTTTAAGAAGTCAAGTAGTACATTCTGAACTCATCCATCCTTTTTTCTTTGATTTCTGTTTTAATGTGGTGTTACAGGATTTGACTCCCTCCTGTTCTCTTCTGCCTCTTAGAAACTAGCAATCAATTTTTTTTTCTAATAAAATACCTGAATTCTTTATAAATCTTTCTACACTTATCCAAAATGTACATGAGAAACAATTCACCCCTTCCTCATTCATGTAATTGTTAATATTCTTGAAATATCACCCTCCCCTCCATCTTTCCTTCTCTACAGTAATTTTCACATAGATGATTATTAGGCCTTACAGAAATTTCAGGTATTTTTATAATGTAGAGTAGAGCAAAGACCTTAAATCTATCAGTCTCATATATCATCAATTATATATGATGTATCATATAATGACAGATTAGTTATGCCATGTTTATCTCACTAAAAAGAACTAGCTTTGTCTCACAAAAATCGACTCAAAACAAATTTAAAAGGTACTTATAACATTTTAAGTGTACCAGATTCTCTTCAGGATACCACCCTGGTCAGCACTAGGGCAGTCAGCTTAACCACACCTTCAGTATGAGGCTGCAACTGCAATTACAAATCCTGTATCTTAAGCAGACAAACAAAACCTCAAATAGAAAGCCATTTTGCCTAGTACTTGAACAAAATGAAGGATAGACTGGTCATTCTAGTAACTCAGTTTTTCCAAAGGTGTTTCAGAATGGGAAATATGGTACACTATTATGTAAATAACAACATTTTTACAAAGTTGATTGACTTGTTCATGACAAAATGAAGAAAATCATAGTTGCATATAGAAAAATATAGAAATATGCAATTTATCATGTTCAAACTTTACTAGATTCAAAAGTTTTACAGCCTTATTCTATTCACATTGACTACTTTTATTATTATACTTAACCTTGTATACACTGGAGAAAAAGCATGACAAAATGCAAAATTGCTTTCACTAAATCAGCTCACTTGTGAACTACACATGCTTCTTGTGTAGTATCCTGAGAGTGTCTATATAAATCTTAGGATAAAAAGTTGTCTAATTAGAACAAATTTGATAAGCAGTCAGTTATCTGCCTTAAATATATTTGTCACCATTCTTCATAGAAGTGAACCTAGTATTTTGAAATGAAATCTGATCCAAAGGCTTACTGGAAAAGAACTTTCTTCATTACTAAGCAAAATTGTGGATTTCTGTTTCAGAAGGGAGCACACATGTCTTTTCAAAGTAAATGATAGTAATAGACATAATTAGCACTATAAAGTGTTCAAGAATCTTGAGGAAATTAGTATGTGTTGAGTTTGAATGGACTATATTGCTTCTTAGGTATTGCAAATAGTTAATAAGTATCTTAGCATTTTAAACAGGCTTATAGAGAACTAGTCTAAGAAGCAACACTGGAAAATGAATCTGAGCAGATTTTGAAACATTTTGTATCACTAAAGTCTGCTTAAAATTACATTTCTTCCGTCGATCTTTCCTTAATCAGAAAACATTATTCAATGCTTACAGAAAGATGTGTAAAACAGGGTTCAGTGGCATTGCTGTTACATGGATTTTTATATAGCACTCATTATGTGTAACAGAAACAGTGTAACATTCTGGGGGAAAAAAAAAAAAAAGATTTCATGTTCACCATTTTGTGTCCTTTGTGGTTGTTACACTTTGAATATACATGTGTCTTAGTGATTTCCATGGACAATAAGGACCAAAGCTATTTCATCAAAATCTTGTTGTCATGATTAGTGATTCAATATTTGTCCACCTGATTTATGCAAATATTACCCAGCTTAACTAGATATCTTATCTGTTTCTAATCTTTGTTTCAGTGATTATAGTATCTTTGGAGTAATACTCATATAAGGCTTTATAAAGTCAGGTGATGGAGACTGCAATTCGGCAAAAGCTTACCTGCAGTTCTTTTTTCAGGAGATATTTTGGGAGAGGTAAATTAAGGCCAAGTATGGGTCACTGGGAAGTTTCGCAAATGCTGGGCTACACCAGACCAGTTAGATTCCGTACAGGTGGCAGATCCGTGTTTGATTTTCAGTCACTATGAGTGCTTTTCCTTTGGCTGAAGAACAATATCCACTACATAATTTCCCCATTGGAATGAGAAAGCCCCAAAGATATATTGATGCTTTAGTCACTTCTCTCTTCTCCTTTAGTAGAGGCCAGGCAGCCCCCTACCTAAGTAGCATAAAGGGAAGCATAGTTGGTGAGGGGCAGTTATGATAAAATTGACTTGCAAATGCATTAGCCTTCTTAATCACATTAACCAAAATTGTATTTCCAGAAGTGTGGAATTAATATACAAATTAGATATTGATTATTTGATAGGAAAAAAAACTCAAACCAGGCCTATGTTTCAGTGACAGCAGCACCCTTTTTCAGAAACCTATTGTTGTCCTGAAGTCATATAATCAGGACTTCTTTAGCCAGGATGCTACCTGTGGGTTTTCAGCCATTTTCACATGTTTTTTACTGGCAAGTATATTTTTTCAGACTGAAACAATACTTGTATGAACAGTACACTTGGAGAAACCTAAGTGTTCAAAACTTGTGGATGTCTAGCACACCCTGTTTGCTGCCTCATATTTTAATGATTGCTTATAGTATTTTGAGAAATATTTGGTGAGAAATATCCATATGCTTTCATTTTCACACATAATTTGCACACATGGCAAATACTTGCCAGCATGGATTTGCATTATCTCACTTTAAGGTTACTGGTATAATTGTACCATTGAGTTCATTTATATTGACTCCTTATTTAGTTTTTTTCTTTCATTAATTTTGCATAGCACAATATAGTAACAGGATATATAGTAATTGACATTAGTTGTTGGGATTCTAATTTAGTTTGCTAGAAAACAATGTACGCACAAATTACACACAGGCAAATTGTGGCTAAACCTTACTTCCCTGAGTTTATAGATGTTTGTTTGTACTTTTGGTAGCTCTAGACACGCTAAAAACCAGTGTGCTCTTTTATGAATAATGGGCTATTCCCATTCTAGAGAATTGTCCTATTAATTCCTTCTTTAATTTTAGTAGCAGCAATTTTTGTCTGGACATATTTATCAGAAATAACCTAACCACATTGGATTCATACTTGATATTTTCATAAGTTTCTTAAAAGCATAGGGCAATATCTTCATAACTTCCATCTATATAAGTGCATTCTTTAACAGTACAACAAAAATCTACATAGCCCTCACTTACCATGCAATATTATAACTGACAGAAAATCAATTTGTTTCTTCAGAAGTTAAAAATCATTTTTACATTTATCTTCAATGCAGTAGAGTGAAATATCAATAGAACGAAAATCTTTAGAATGTTTTTCTTACAAAATGGTGAAAGTTTTATTTTGATCAGAGTGGGGCAAGAAGGAGAAGGGATTTCTAAAATGAATTTTATGAATCAGAGGAGCTGACCAAAATATTTTCTGTTCTAATGCCCTTAAAACACAAACGACTTTTCATTATAATAAGTATAGTTTAGGTGTTAGTGTTGAAATTCTCACATTTGGGTTAAATTGGAATATCACATTGCCTAAACTAACTGTAATAATTTTGACCAGTAGTCCTGAAGTCAAGGATGTGCGTCCTCTTCTGGGACTTGTCCAGTAAAGACAGTGTTCCTGTTTGTTTCTTCTTTTTCACCCATTCATATGCTTTTTCTCAGTCAGACTCATAACTTGGCATAGCTGAATACTTACTGGAAGGGCACTGCTTTCCCAGTGCATGACACATACTTGGTTTTTATTATGTTTGGTTTGCCACCATTAGTCTAATGAATAAATTAACCTGTTAATATGCCAGTTGACAGTTACATTTCATAGAGTTCTTGCAACACACTAAATTTTTCAATTAAATTAAGGTCAAATACTTAACTAGTGCATAGTTGCTAATGGAAGAGACATATGTAAGACCAAGCCCTTCAAGAATCCTCTGAGGATCTAGGCTCTTATTCCTAATTCAATTTTTTGCCAATAATTGAAAACTGTAGGACTAGAAAATTAACTTCAGAGCAATTACCTTGGAGAAACTGTTGTAATCAAGAGACTGAGGAACAGAAATGTCTCTGAACTGTCAGCAAGTTTTGCTTTTTCCACAATTTGACTGGAAAGTATTAAAAAATAATATTTGCATTTTGACAGATAAGCAATTGGAATAATACTCTTCTAAAATACAGTCATGTTAGAAATAAGCAGTCTTTAAAAATCCCAATGACTATGGCAACATCAGTGAACTAACACAAATACAGTAAGTTTTATTGTTTATTTTAAAAGTACTTCCTTCTATTCAGTGCTGATTAAAGAAGACTAAAGAATCTACATAAATGTAGTGATACTGTTACAGCTTTATCACTAGAATAACCAACATTTATCAGCAGTTACTATAATACTAGGATCTAGTAATAACAATGAACCAACAATCCTGTCATGTAGTAACTTTATAAAGAGTACCCATACAATATCTGAGAACATATCCTTATTTTAGAGTAATCTAGGCATGCAGCAATTGATCTGATAGAATATTTCATTTAAGAATATTTGTGTCATTGGAAGATCATTATTTCTTGAACGTTCTCCAAGTCTCTTTGTGTTTGGTGTACTCATATAACTGATACTCCAGAGCCAATTAAAACATTCTTTGTTTGAACATCGGTCTGGCTGAATTATGTTTTCACAGTATTGGATAGAATTGAAATTAATTGAAATTTGGACTAAGAATGGACTTCTTCACTGGTACCGTAAATAAATTCTTTACTTGCATTTTGTTAGCAATTATAATTCTGCACAGTCATGAAAGGGAAATATATATCTAACACACAAATTGTGTGGTTTCCCTATGCAGGAGGATTTTTGTCTCATCTAGACAGATAGAGCAGCATTTAAGATATTCATATTGCTAAAGTAACTGAAGGGATACTTCAGAATGTCCACTGTCAGTCTTCTTGTGTGCCTCACTTACACAGGCTCAGTCTCCTTGAAACTCCCACTCAGTGGCTGCCTAACCTCATACCAATTTATGCCCAATACATATCCCTGTCTTTCTAATGAAAAATGTTCACCCACAACCTTACTTGGGACCTTATTAATCCAGTAGTGCTTCAAGTAAGAATTCTCTAACTGTGTGAAATCTGTGTCTCTTTTCATGTTGTTATATTAATAGATTCCAAAGAATAATGAAAAAGCAAAGTGTGTATTTGACCCACCCAGTAATAAGATTGTCCCAGCTACTTACTATTCAGCAAGATAAAATTAAATGTCCAGAATATATTATAGGTCATGTTTATTATATTATACTATACTGTAAGAGTAAAGACTCAGTTTCTCAAGCAAATCAGAACTTGAACTTCCATATCCCCTCTCATTGATGTAACTCTCTGAACATTAAATAAAATACAACTACTTCATCTATATATTTCCTGAGGTCAAATCCAGCATGAGATTTCTAAGTAGAGAGGATATAGATATGTCTAAAGAATAGGCAAAAAAGGAACTTAAAGAGGATATTACTAACACACTGCCCTTTCAATGCAGGACCAACATAACTATGGTTTTTAATAAGACATTGTGTGAAGTCTCCAATTCTAATAAATCAAGCCAGCAAATGAGATAGATTAATTTGTGGATCATAATGTGCTAGAGACAACAGTGGCTCAGTACAAAGTAGTGAAAGTCAGTGTCATGACACTAGGATGTTGCCCATCCTCACTTTCTGGCTGCAAACAAGCTTTATGAAAAACTGTAAAACTTTATAGAATCACAGAATCACCAGGTTGGGAGAGACCCACTGGATCATCGAGTCCAACCATAACAGAATAGAAGGGGAGCCCTTTGTAGATGGTAACTGGGGGCAGGGATTCCTGCCACACTTCGATACTTCTATCTTCAATACTTATGCTTTAGTTCACACACGTGGAAAGTTGCAAAGTATACAACCAACTCAGTCTGTGCACAGACTCTTTCCTAGCCATCCTTACATCACTTTTTCAGTGGCTTCAAGTGATGCAACAACAAATTTTATCAAACCTTTGATAAAATCCATTACAGGTGTCTAAAACTGAAGCAGAATAAAAATGTTTGCACATATCAGCAACAACTATCAGCAACCAGCAATGTAGGACCTGACCATTAAGCACCATGAATGCTTAAGCAGTTCTACAGAAGAGACACTTTATCAATTAAAAATTTAAACCTTGTTCATGTGCTATAGGTGACTCTAGAATTAAAAGACAAATGGACAGATGTTTTGAGGACCTATATTTTAAATTTATGCACCTAATACTGATGTTGTGGGCTAACATTTTTTTGTAGATTTAGGGATTAATTTTGATGCACAGAGCTAAATTCATCTCTGAGGTAAACAATGGCAACTCCATAGGAATAAGAGAAGAGAAATGAATTTGCTAGATGTATTTGGCATATAATCGTTAATGGTCAGAGCTATATAAAGTACAAGTGCCTACTTTTTTACTGAGAACAATTATCCCTCTCAAAACCTATTTAAATAGACAAATGTAGTAGTAAATTGCACTTCTTTTTTCATTGAACATATCAAAGCTTTATTTAGAAAAAGTGCTGCAGTAAATCTAAATTGCCTAACTTGAAATTGTGACACAGTTGATAGCTTTCTTTCAATTTCATTCAGCCTTTTATTTCCCCCTGAATGCATTCACTACAGATAAACCATTAAATATTCAGGTTTGTGATTGTATGGAAGATTTTTTCAGGAAAATCTTTTTGAAGACAGCATTTTTCCACAAAATCAGTTGTTATGTGTGCTCAGTTTATTCTTATTGGACCTTTCTGTAAGTGATCTGTGCTTTCCGAAAGGTTTCATCCTGTTAATTAATTAATTCATACTCTGTTGTGTAAATGTCAGTTGATATATTTACATTTTGATGAAATGATCATCTTTTTATCTTGACCTTATGTTAAAAGAATAAAATGCCTTACGTAATTCTTTTAATTGCTACTAATTATGTTAAGCAGGACTTCTTACTTTGAAAAAAAAGCCAGAACCCTACAGACTCAACTGATAAATGATGGGCAATGAATAAAAGTCAGTCTCTGAACATTAGTCTTTTCTTGTTACACAGTGTGACTGTAAAGTCTAAAATTCTTATATTTGCCATGACTGAAAAAATTAACAAGAATAAATATCTGTCACTTACATACAGTAAAAGCTAAGTTCGAACGTTTGGGAAAAGAAAAACATGCAAATAGAAGTCATATTTTGATGCTGAATAGTACGTATGACCAGAATTTCTTCTGAATCTAAGGCTATAGAGCATAAACCAAGATGTGACAATCAACATGCTTTGATTTTAAGAAAAACAGAAAAGAAACCCACAATTCACTTCAAAAGGAAACTTCTTCTACCTTCCTATATTTCTCTTTAAAACAAATAATAGGCTAATTTGAACACTTTGTAGATCATAAAACTGTCTTACTTCCAGCTAAATTCGTACAAATGCATCCTGTCATTTTGAGAGAGTTTTAAGTCCTTAATTCCACTTCACTAAACATGGTTGAACCAACGGAAAGAGAAGTAACCTGGTCAGAGATACAGCCTGCCAAATGTACAAAATATAAGATTTAAGATTATTCATTTCAATTACAAAAGACTGCTCACTTCAATTATATTCATATCCTATGATTTTCGCAAGTATAAAGTAACATTATTGTAATTGCTTAGGGAAACAATTATGCATACAAATAAATATGTTTATCCACTATTCAGTAGTACTCAGTTGTTGAAATGTGTTGAACCAATATGAACCCTATGCAGAGCTACAGACTAGGAGAAGTCTGTCTAGAAAGTTGCCAGAAGGAGAGGGACCTGGGGGTGTTGGTTGACAGCTGACTGAACATGAGCCAGCAGTGTGCCCAGGTGGCCAAGAAGGCCAATGGCATCCTGGCTTGTATCAGAAATGGTGTGGCCAGCATGTCCAGGGAGGGTATTCTCCCTCTNGCTAGAGATTAGGAGGAAGTTTTTCACAGAAAGGGTCATTGGGCATTGGAACAGGCTTCCCAGGGAGGTGGTTGATTCACCTGCCATGGAGGTGTTTAAGGCACAGGTAGACAAGGTCCTGAGGCACATGGTTTAGTGTTTGATAGGAATAGTTGGACCCTATGATCCACTGGGTCTCTTCCAGCCTGGTAATTCTATGATTCTATGAATTTCAATGTCAGTTGATGGAGCTGAAATTCAGTCACACATTTTCTTCATGTTTTAATAAATTTATTACACCATCAGAATTAATTTGCCATTATTTTGGTAACTAGTCACCAAAACATTCTCAAATAACAAAAACGCCATCAAACAAAATAGACTCAATTCAAAGCATTTTGTATAAATTTACAGAAATCATTTGATCATCAAGATTAAGCGGGTACCCAGCTTGATCCAGAGCCATCTTAATTTTCAAGGCAGACTGGAAAGAACATATTGCTTTTGCCACAAACTTTAAAGGAATATCACTGGCTTATAGACCAATGTGTAAATTCACAGTGGAGTTGTTTAAATGTTGATTTCAAAATGGACCTAGATTTAAAAGTATATTTTACTTTTGTCATTATACTATGGGAAATATAATTGAACAACCTTCACTGTGGTTTGTGTTTAATTTTTTTAGGTGAGTAGCAATAAGCTCACATAGACATTTGTGCACATTCTCACCTTTAATTTGCATATGTATGAATTTAAATATTACTCTAGAGAGGAAAAGTTCTAATATTATTGCTGAAAGAATTAAAAAAGTTTTACATAAACATGTTGAATGGACAAGGAAATATGCCATAATTAATCACACAGTTTTACTTTCCTATGGCAATGGTTGTCCCTGTATGCTACTTATCTTTTAAGCTGTCCAATTAATAGTAACAGTATTCAGGATATTGTGTTTCGGTCAGAGGTTAAAAATGCAAAATAATTCGTTGGATCTTTGATCTGTTTCTAAGCACTTGTTCTAAGTTTATTGTGCCCTTGAGGCTTAGCCACAGTGTAGCACACCCGGCAATGATTCTCAAATCCATTTCATCTTTCTGGGTTTATTTCATGAGTAAAAACCAGAACAGATGTCAGAGGTTTTTATGTTTTCTCCCATGTTACCCTAGACATTGTTTTCCCTTTGCTGACAAAACATTTAAAAAATAGAAAGTGTATTGTTCTGGTAAACAGGGATTGTCATTAACCTTTTAATTTCCCTTGATAGAATGTATGATATATACCCACTATGACATTTTCATGACCATATATTTCAGTCTTACCTCTTTACACATCTCCTTCTACAGCTTTTGCCAAGTCAGACAAGTCAGCCCTGGCTGGATGTCACCCATAACATTACTCTTTTCTTCATACAACTTGTAGTTCATTAACTCAGCCATATCAGAAAAAAAATTCTCTTCCCTCCGTATCATTTTGAATTCCAGACTAAAGTATACCTGAAACATTGCTTCTTCCTCTTGCTAGAATAACAGAATATCAATGAACATTTGAAGGAGATGGACCTGAGAGATTAGAGTAGAATAATAATATTTAATTTGAATACGTGAATATACAATTTAGTGTTGGGATTGATTCCTAAGATTTCTGTTGTTTTCTGTCTGTCCTTTCTCCCCTTCAATCTGTATTCTTTTATCAAATTCAGTTCTGTGATGAGTGTCAGATAACAAAAGCTGAAAAAGCACAACTCAACATTTCTGAAAATCATCTTTACAGTTCACATATTAAAAGTTCAGAAAGGTTATTTTTCTTATTTTTGAAGATACACATTGATCTCCAGAATCTTAAACTTCATCCAAAATCAAGTTGTTCATATAAATTTCTTTAAAACCCTCACCTTCATCATGATTACTGAAATATCTGTTGCATTTTCCATGGAAACTGAATGTTTACATTTAAATGGATAGTGATAATGATTTTTTTTAACCCTCTCCATTATCTTAAATCATTATAACTGGAGAAAATACATCTTCTCTCATCCTTAGAGATAACCATGCTCCCTCTTCACCCTTTGTACACTTGATTGTAGTCTTTCACATATGCATTTTTTTCCATTTATTATTCCTTGGTTCAGATATTTTTTGCCTACTGAACACTTGCCAGGAAACACACCTTTTCCATCAACCTTCTCTGTCATGTAAAACTACACGTTTCTTTTTTATGTGCACAGCTGGGTAACATCTCAGATACGTGCTAGCCTTTTGAGACCCTCAAATGACAAAGTTCTAAATGAAATCCTGCATCAGCATAATATCCTAAACACTTGAATATTCAAGGGATTTCCAAACCTTATCAATTCTCAGTCCACTGAGATCTTTGAGAGTACAGAACAAGGGTAAAGAGAAAAAAAAAAGAAAGAAAGAAAAAAGAGAAAAAAATCAGTGCTTCTTAGAATTTTAGTAGCTCAATACCTAGTATTCAGTAAATACCAAATCAAAATTATAAAGAGGGAAAATCAATCTTAAAAAAAAAATTCTAAAAATTCAGTTAAGATGTCATTGCATTTGAAATATCTAACAGTCCGTGTCATGGAAACATTCTATACCTTTGTTACTTTTGTAATAATAAATTTTCTCTTCAGTTG
This sequence comes from Piaya cayana, assembly GCA_013389865.1. Lineage (NCBI taxonomy): Eukaryota > Metazoa > Chordata > Aves > Cuculiformes > Coccyzidae > Piaya > Piaya cayana. Next base: position 5,854 of record WAAB01020777.1, on the reverse strand, counting down.
CTAATTTACTATTCAAATATATAACACCATACATTCTTCAAATTTAAAAAGTTTCAAGGAAAAATGTAATTTCTTTCTACTTAACCATACAATCAACATACTCACGTCCATTCTTAGGAGATAGCTCTTCACACTGTATCCATTTCTTGATATAGAGGGCAATTCCTCCAGTCCTCCTTCCTCATCTCTTTCCTGACAGCCTCTAACCTTCAACAGCTGTGCTCCAGCCATGGGATTCATCCTACCAAGTTTCAGTAGTGGCCAACAGGTCATTGCTTTCCAGCAGCAGAGTGGCTTCAGGCTCCTTTTCTTTGTTGCCCAGACTGCATGTGTTGGTGTAGAGTCACTTCAGCTGGGCTGCTAGTTGTGTAGCCTTCTTGGAAGAGCACTTCTTTGTTCTTTTGAAGTATTTCCCTGTTGTTTGCCTGTTGGGTAGTGCTAGCTCAGCAACCCCTTCTCTTTTAGTGTTCTGCAGGGTGCTCAGTACATTTCTGAGCAACAGGCTGAAGGTCTGTGCTGGCACCCTGTCCCTCTAACCTTGGCTTGTCCTCCCACATCTTATTGTGGGCAAACCTGATATTGTCCCCTTTCCCCTTCAAATCTAGTTTAAATCTCTATTTATGGGCCCTGCAATTCCCTGTGCAAAGACCATCTTCCCCCTTTGAGACAAGTGAATCCCATCTGAAGCTAGCAAGCCTGCACTGTGAAGACCTTCCAACTGTAAAAGAACCCAAATATTAATAGACCGCACATTTGATCTGCATCAACTTAGAGCCAACTACTCATTTATTAAAATTTAGAACTTCTCTTCAGTATCTCCTTGACTGCAGAAAGTATCCTGTTCTATTTCCTCAAATATGATTTTTACTAAAGCATCGCCCCATTGTAAACCAACTTTGCACACCTGAAAGTCAACACAGATATATTAATGGGGTCTTAGTTTCTCCAGTCTTCGTTCCCTCATACATAACATAGTGATGATATTACGGAAAGCAGGACAAACTCTGCATTTACAGGTGTTACATTAGAAGCAGGTCCTCAGAACAAAGTGCTTCAGCAAAGAAAAAAATGTTAAGCTGTATTAATGTTGACTATCTGCATCTGCCACACAGGAGACCACAGCAGCTACAGTGGGATGTTGGAGTGTTAGTAATGCTGTCAAAAATGGAGAACTGCAGAGAGAAGGGGAAAGGAAACACGTCTCCCTCATGATCCCATAAAACACAGGTTTTGTTCATAGTTCTCTGCTGAGTCTTTTTTCAAGACAGTGGGAAACAGTTTACCAAGTTTTCTTAGCTGATAAATTGTTATGAATTCCTTCTATATTTAATATGCTTCGTTTGTTGCTTAGTAGCGTAAGAAAAGGAACACATAAGTGGATATGCTATTCCACCTTCCTGGGTGCTACCTTTTCCAGTTTAATACTGTTAATTGATCCTGAGTTAAAAGAGCTGTAAAAGTCTTTAGTTACATGATGACACTTGAGTAAGGTATAAATCACATGCAGGTTTCTATGCTGTTTTTCACCACATAAGGTTATGTAACGCAATACATATTATTAATCTGAGCAAGTTAAGTTTACAACAACCTTTGTCCCTATGAGATTAACCGCTTATAACAGCTAGGCAGACAGGTATGAACAGGAAATTGAAAAGGAATTTCAGTGTGAAGCTGGCTCTTATCAATTAGTTCCAGTTTCTTCCAGATTTTTCTTGGCTCCTTCTAATGTGCCTTTGTACATTGGAAAGCAGAAACACATGAATTGCTGCATCTTTAAGTAGGCAATAAGCACTGCATATATCAAGGCAGGAACTAGAATATTCATGATCTGTTGAAAATCAAAACCTGATCATGCTTCTTTTTATTTTATATAATCTCTACAGTAGTTTTCCTGAATTAACACAGAAATAGAAGAAGAATGAGTAAAGTATCTCTATAAGACATAATCCTTATTTTAACAAGGTGGCATCTGTTTAATAAGACTACTTGTTGGATATAGGGTGTGTGTTCTAATTCCAAATATATGGTAGTAAACTAGTTTCAGAAAAAGCAGGTTGTTTTTGGTACAGTATATAAAACATATACATATCTAGTATGTATAGGTTTTGCTTACAGCTAGAAAATATCCACATATTTTGGATTTGATTTTCTGAAATGTCAGGATCTTTTTAGCACTTACATTAAGCAATGTTTTACTACTGTATTATTTGTATCAAAAAAACCCTAAGAACTTAGGGATCTTTAATTCCTTCAGGTTTTGTTTTTACATTGAACGTTACAAAGTAGACTGGGGAATCAGACTACACCTCTACTTTTTTTTAGATACTGCATTAGTTTTCCAGAAGGCTCAATAAAAAGGTGAAATTGATTTGAAAGAACTTAAGCCACATGGTTAAAATTCAGTAAAGCTCCTGACAAACCTGGTTCTTAAACTTCTCTTCTTTTATAGTACTGTATCCTTAGACCTCTCTCCTTTTTCCAGTAGCATGAGGAGTTAGTTGCTCAGTTTGTTTAATTTTTTTTTCTTTTTGCAAGCATATATGCCTGCATAGGCAACAGGCAAAGTTTTAAGAATAAAAATGCCATTACAATCTGTTTGGATTGCACTGATGTTTTAAATATTTTTTGTGTAAAATTCACACTATGTTGTCAAAGACCGTATACATTTTTGTGTATTTTGTAAGTTGTTTAGCATGTCAGATTATATTTGAAAATTGTTAAAACTCAAAAGCCTTCATATCATCCCAAAAACGCCACGTAAGTCATCCCACTGTTATATTATGAAATTTTCTCAAAATACCACAACCTTTACTCTGAGTGGAGTTTGTTTACTGATGACTAACAGCTGTATTTCTAGGCTTTTAACACTGCAAAGTTCTTGTAACCTTCCAAACAATTTTTTCCTTTTGTATGCTGGCAAAAAGACTCTTGTTAACAACCCCTGTGCCAGATCCATCAGCTTAACCTGCTGCCCGTTCTGATCCCAATTTTCTTCTTGGTTGTACACATTACGAGGGTTAATCCCTTCCCCCAACAGTTCAAACCCTCTTGAAGGCAGCAGCGCACTCTTTGGGGAGGTAAAAAGGCTCTGCCTCTTCACCCAGTTCCCTGGAACTCTTGGAATGCTGAGTTCACACATACTGTGCAGTGCAGACAAACTCAATGTCACTCTTCTCATTGCTTTCAGCTTTCCTTTTTCCTTTCCCCATACACAGAGTTTACAGCTTTGATGAACTCTGCTGATGTACCAGATGGCTGGGGATGTGCTCCCATATTCAGACAACAATTTAGCTGTATGCAGATCTGCCTCCTCATACTGTACAGTGCCATAAATTTGTGAATAGAACTGAGACTGCATATTGTGCCCAAATTTGGACTTGTGCCCCCAGCAACTGACATCAGAGTATAATGTTTAATCTTCTGAGGAACAACAGTGACATTCACATGGCTTTGCTCTAGCATCTTTGCATAATATAATAATCAACTACTTTGACAACACATCAGCACATCTCCATTTTACTGAACTCATTCATACATGTTTAGAATCCGAGTAAGTATTACAAAATAGGAGGTAGGGATTTGAGTATTTATGAGCCTATTCATCATCACAGTGACATCTTATCACTTTTTGTCTGACAAAATAACTGACAGAGGTCAACTTCCGTCAGTCAGGCCTTTTTGTCTTGTTTTTACTGGCAGCAGTTGCTTGTAAAGATGAACTAAATTCATGACCTGTAAATCTTCCTGCTGTTAACATTTCAACTGCAGTAGAACTTCACCACTTGTGGTATTTTCTTACTGGGCTTTATTCATTTTACTCGGTTAGGTTCAAGATTTGCTTAAAATTGTGGTAGAAGTATTATTGATCCCATATCTTGAGTTTAAATAAATTAATGTGATTCTTGTGATAAACAAAATATATTTGTTCATTAAAGTTACTTAATATTAGAGCCTGCTAGATATTAGATCCAGATGACTCAAGTTGCTTAGTCACAAGAGGGGGCAAAAAGCCCATGTAAGTGTAATTGTTTACAGGTCATCTAAAGAAGACCATAAGACTTCATCTCCATGACCACCAGGAGGTAGATGAAGAACCCCTAGCAACACTTAGAGCCTACACAAGTACAATTGTTCTCAGGTTGTCTGAAAAGGACGATAAGCCTTTATCTCCATGACCACCAGAAGGCAGATGAAGACCCCGAATACGTGGCACGCAGATATCGAACCCGGGCTAATAAAAACTATAAAAACCTGGAAGAAATTGTTAACTGTGTGCACTGTTGGTGGAGCACAGACTCCCCCAGCTGCCCAGCACTGTTTGTTTATCGCTGCTTGCTATCAAATTGGAAAATAAACACTTGATTAATTTTTATCAATTGATGAGTCACAACTGAGTTATTAACATATAACAATTCTCTGAATAACTTAACAGTTCTACCTCATTCATGCAAGAAATGCTGAAAAGTGCAATTCCTTTGCAAGTAAGGTAAGTTTTTCTTTCAGTGAACACTGTTCAATTCAATTAAAATATAACCTATAAAAAGCCTAAATATGAACAGTATGGTGTGCTAATAACTGTTAGATAATAAATTTTTTATATATAAAATCACTAACATTTTCAGGAAATTAGGGACAAAATTCTCAAATCTCCCCATCTATCCTTTTTTTTTCAGAAGCTGGTTCTCTGTTTGTGCATGAAGAGAATACAGTAGCTGTATTTTCAAAGGTCTTCCAGGAACGTGTTGCAAATAAAACCACAGTAAGCTTTTTAAGGATCCATGCCCAAAATTCACATGTATCTCCTTGCAGCTGGAAAGAAATCATTTGAAGGACCTTTCCTGTTCTCAGGGTAGAAGGATGAAGGATCTGTTTGTTCTTCATGTTGAGTAGATGAATAGAGACAGGACAGCTATGGGGACAAACCCCTCTGCATCATAATTCTGCATCATAATTCTGCCTCATCATTCGCCTTCCCTGGAGGTGTTTAAGTTACGAGTAGACGAGGTCCTGAGGGACATGGTTTAGTGTTTTGTGGGAGTGGTTGGACTCGATGATCCAATGGGTCTCTTCCAACCCGGTGATTCTGTGATTCTGTGATTCTGTGATAATTCTGGCCCACTCCACCCCACCCAGACCTTCAGGAAACACCAGGAAGGCCAGGTTCATTCCCAGATCGGTTACATAAGGGGGTTGCCCTAATCACTATGAGTTACCAACCCATGAGATATTTACTGTATTGCTTCAGGTGCTGGTTTCTCAGCAGCTGGGGATATTAGCGCCACTCAGATGTCCATTGGCATTTAGGTTCAGAGTGCTTCAGACTTTTAGTAGCACTAGCAGAACCTAGTAGGTGGGTTAATGGTATGGGAAGCTGAAGTTCTCACAGGGTTTTCTGTGGTCTGACTTAAAAGATTCCTTCCTGGAAATATCTGGTGTAGAAATGTTCTGTATGCAACAAGAAAGCTTACAAATATTTTATGAAGGTGAAAATGCCATAGTCTGGATGAATCAGGCTTTGAGGCTTACGGTAGAAAGACTGCACAGCACTCAAGGCTTTTCTTACATACATGCATTGCACTGAACAATGCTAAAAATGCTCTATATGTTTTTTATCTTCTTTCTTCCTCATGAACTTGGGCTAACTTTTACTATATTTCAAAAATACTTTGACAATTCGAAGATAGATGTTCTTCTTCCATTCAGCTGCTACTCAGATTTTAGTCCTACATACTGTTGAAAGGTAATGGAAGAAATCATTGTCTCAACTGCATTTGGAATAATGCATTTTCATGTTGGGAAGCATAATACAATGAATTTCTTCATGCACCCTAGCAGGGTGGAGCTGGTAAAGTCA
>WAAB01020776.1:54435-65343 GCA_013389865.1 Piaya cayana | reverse complement strand
GCTGCCTTCTCTGTAAAACCTTCACACACACACTGAAAAATAAAAAAGAATTTTCCTTTATTGGACTTCATGAGGTTTCTACCAGCTTATTTCTCCAGCCTGTCCAGGTCCTTCTGAAGAGAAACACTGCCTTCCCCTCAGGTATCTACTCCATTGTCTCAATGTAGTATCATTGACAAACCTGTTGAAAGCAGATTCCATCTATGTCATTAAAGAGATTAAGAGATTGACAGTATTGATCCTGGAAGAATACTACTAGTAACCAGACACCAGCTGTACTTTGCGCTGTACTTTATGCTGATCATATACCTCTTCAAACCTAGGGGTTCAGCAGTGCCCCATCTGCTCATTATCTGCTAATACAGTCCACATCTTATTATTTTGGCTAGAAAGGTACTACAGGAAACCATACAAAATGCTTTGCTATAGTGAAGCTATGCTACACCCACTGCTCTTTCCCTGAATCCAGAGTGAGTTATTTCACTACAAAAGGCAATCAGGTAATTGAGGCTCCATTCCTCTATAGTAAAACTATGAGAGCTATTCCTAATAATCAATTTTGTTCTTCATGATGCTAGAAACGCCTTTCAGGACTATTTGCCCTGCACTTTCACAAGGAATGAGGTTAGATTCACTACTCTGCTATTAGGTCTTGTTTGCCTCTCTTGAATACAGGTGTGATATTCACCTTTTTTTCTTAGACATTAGCAGCCATGTCTGACTGCCAAGATCCTTCAGAGATGATTGAAAGTGACCTCACACACTGGCATCAGCCAGCTCTCCCAACACCCTGTATGCATCCCATGGGGTCCCATGGATTAGCATCTGGTCAGTGGATTAAGCATGCCTTTTCCGTAGGCATTACCTCACTCTTATAGAACCCACTAGAGATGCATCTTAACTTCTGCATTTCTGCAATGAAAGACAGAAAACAAAAACAAAGAAGCAAAGAGTTTTCTCCACTTCCAAAAATGCATATGTCACCACACATTCTCTATTAATTCCTAGTGCATTTTTAGTTCAACTGAGCTATTTCACCTAAGCTGTTTACCAAATGTTTCTGAAAATTACTTTTAATTTAAATAGTTGTAATATTAGTCTTGGGTTTAGTTTGTAGAAGGAAAGCAGAATTGAGGAAATTACTATGAAGTAGAACTAGACACTTAAATTGGCATCTTTCTCTCATTTTCAGAAAGGTTTCCAAAGAAAATAGGCTGCTTGTCCTCTGGTTTTGCCACCTAGGTTTTCAGACTATTGGCCAGTTTTACTCAAATCAGAAAAAAATTGCAAAAGTCTGACAGTCAGTTAAATTCCCATAAATTTCACAAAACAAAACAAAATTTTGCTATTACTAAGCAGAGAGACAAATAAGCAGTAACATATCAGATGTTTTACACTGGCCGGCTGGGCACTGATGAGCTATTAGTGTTCACTTAGCCCTAGAGGATCTGTGTCGTTCACATGTGTTGTTCATCACCTAAGTAGACTGACAGAGAAATTATTCAAATAGTTAATAATAGGTTTTCTACTTCACCTGAACATAGAATAACTCAATGGAAACTAAGAAATTTGCTCCTCTTTCTTCTTTCCTAATACCATAAGAACAAAATTAAACTTTCTATAGACTTCTGTCCCAAACCACCGAGCAGTATTTTCTGTAACAGACTTCATTATTTTCCACTCTTCAACATTTGTTTATGGTAGCCTGTGCTAACCTTTGATCTGCTCAAATTCCTGCTGCTTGGTTGACATACATAACAAATGTTGTGTACAGGTAACAGGCCCATTACATTTGAAGATGACTAGCATAAACTTCCAAGCTTATTTGTGAAGCTGCTAAAGTAGCCAAAAAACCCATTATGTACATCTTACAGTAAGCACTAATGAATTTCATGGTCCTGTGGGATATGGGCCATGTGAAGAGCAAAGTCAGGGCCCTGAAATTCAGGAAAACAAACTTCCAGCTCTTCAATGAGTTAGTCAATAGGACAACCTGGGAAACTGCACTCAGTGACAACGGAGTATAGCAGAGCTGACAGATCTTTAAGGATGCTTTCCATAGAGTGCAAGAGCTCACCATCCCCAGGTGCAAGAAATCTGTCAGGAAAGGCAAGACACCAGCATGGCTGAGTCATGAGCTGTGGCTCAAACTAAGGGCAAGACGAAAATGCACAGGCAGTGGAAGCAGGGCCAGGTGTCCTGGGAAGACTACAGGAACATTGCCCAGTTGAGTAAGGATGGGGTCAGCGAGGCCAAGGCGTGACTAGAGCTGAATGTGGAGAGGGAGTAAAGAATAAAGTGCTTCTACAGGTATGTAAATCAGAAAGGAAAGGTCTAAGGGAGTGNGTTGACATACATAACAAATGTTGTGTACAGGTAACAGGCCCATTACATTTGAAGATGACTAGCATAAACTTCCAAGCTTATTTGTGAAGCTGCTAAAGTAGCCAAAAAACCCATTATGTACATCTTACAGTAAGCACTAATGAATTTCATGGTCCTGTGGGATATGGGCCATGTGAAGAGCAAAGTCAGGGCCCTGAAATTCAGGAAAACAAACTTCCAGCTCTTCAATGAGTTAGTCAATAGGACAACCTGGGAAACTGCACTCAGTGACAACGGAGTATAGCAGAGCTGACAGATCTTTAAGGATGCTTTCCATAGAGTGCAAGAGCTCACCATCCCCAGGTGCAAGAAATCTGTCAGGAAAGGCAAGACACCAGCATGGCTGAGTCATGAGCTGTGGCTCAAACTAAGGGCAAGACGAAAATGCACAGGCAGTGGAAGCAGGGCCAGGTGTCCTGGGAAGACTACAGGAACATTGCCCAGTTGAGTAAGGATGGGGTCAGCGAGGCCAAGGCGTGACTAGAGCTGAATGTGGAGAGGGAGTAAAGAATAAAGTGCTTCTACAGGTATGTAAATCAGAAAGGAAAGGTCTAAGGGAGTGTACCTGCCCTGATGAGTGAGGCTGCCAAGTTGGCAACAACAGACAGGAAGAAGGCTGTAGTACTCAACAACTTTTTTGCCTCAGTCTTCACTAGCAACCTCTCTTCCCACACGTCTGTAGTGGACAGGCTGCAGGACACAGATGGGGAAAGCAAAGTCCTTCCAACTGTAAGAGAAGATCTTGTTCACAACCACTTGAGGAACCTGGATGTACATAACTCCATGGGACTGGATGATATACACTGGAGAATTCTGAGGAAATTGACTGTTGTAGTTGTCAAGCCACTCTCCATGATATTTGAAAAGTCGTGGCAGCTAAGTGAATTCCTTAGTGACTGGGAAAAGGGTAATACTACATGCATTTTTAAAAAGGGTAGAAAGAAGGACCCTGCAAACTACTGACCTGTCAACCTCACCTCTGTGCATGGGAAGACCAAAGAACATGCCCTCCCAGAAGCTATCCTTAGGCAGAGAGAACATGGAGGTGATTCAAGACCGGTAGCACAGCTCCACCAAGGGCAAGTCCTGCCTCATCATCCTAGTGGCTTTCTATGAGGGAATGACTACATCAGTAGACAAGGGAAGACTCATGGATGCCGTCAAGAGACACCTTGACAAGCTGAAGAAGTGGCCTTGTGAAAACCTTATGAGGTTCAACAAGGCAAAGCACAGGGTCCTACATATGGGCTGGAGGAACCATCAGTTCCAACACAGGTGAGGGGATGAAGATTAAGAACAGCCCTGTGGAGAAGGACCTTGGAGTCCTGCTGGATGAGAAGCTGGACATGAGCTGGCAATGTACTCTTCAAGCCCAGAAGGCCAATTGTATCTTGGCCTACTACAAAATAAGCATGGCCATCAGTTTGGTTCTGCCCCTCTACTCTGCTCTGGTCAGACCTCATCTGGAATACTGCATCCAGCCCTGGGGCCCGCAGCACAACAAAGACATGGACCTGTTGGAGTGGGTTCAGAAGAGGACCACAAAAGTGATCAATGGCCTGAAACACCTCCCTTACAAAGAGAGGCTGAGAGAGTTGGGGTCATTCTGCTTGCAGAACAGAAGAGTCTGAGGATACTATATTGTGGCCTTTCAATACTTAAAGGGGGTTTATAAAAAAGATGGGGAAAAACTTTTTAGCAGGGCATGAAGCAATAGGACAAAGGGTACTTTTTTTCAAACTAAAAGAGAAGTTTAGATGGGATATTAGGGAGAAATATTTTGTGCGGAGTGGTGAAATATTGGAAGAGGTTGCCTAGACAGGTGGTAGGTGCTCCATCCCTACAAACACTCACAGTCAGGTTGTATGGGGCTCTGAGCAACCTGATGCAGTTAAAGATGTCCCTGCTTACTGCAGGGAGGTTGGAGGAGGTGACCTTCATGGTCCCTTCAATTCCAAACCATGCTATGACTCTATGTCATAGTGAGTTGATTTTCAGAGGTAATAAAGTATGAAAACACTGTGTTTTGGAATATTTCTCCATTGAAAGATTAAAATCCTCTTATACTTTCAAAAGTGAATGTGTTTTCACAGCTGCTTTCACATTTCACATACTTATGTAGAATAATTTTTTACAAGTGTTTTCCAACAGATGCTGAGGGTAAACGAAGGGACTAAACTTATCCCATACTTTTTTCCATTCAAATCGAGGACCAGAAAAACATTTGCCATCCATGGGGAAAAGCCTACCTCTCCGCTCTTCCAATCTCAGTCTTTTTTCAGTTTCTGCTTAGCTGACCATGGACCTAGGATGCTGATTCAGTAATACCACCATAGTCTACATCTATGCTACAGTCACATCTTGGTGCTTCTCACTGCTGTTTCCTGGTTTCATTTACGATCAGAGATAAGCACAGAGCCTGCAGAGAGAGTTTGCTTTTTTAGAGTCTCTTGCTCCTTAGCTGTTTCCAGGAAGTAGGCAAGACTGCCTCACAGCAGGCACAATCAGCTGAGAAAATCCCACAGACACAGCTCCCGGGAAACTCAGGCAAACAGCAGTCCTCTGTCCTCCATCAGGCCTATAAGCACTCACCAGAAGCAACAACATGACCTTTTCTTTCATAAGCTTGAAGCAAAAGCAGAACTACTTTGAAGCCACCTGTCCCAAAAGTCAGTCCCAAGAAGGTACTCAATTCATCTGGCAACACCATACTGCCATGATAACCACCTGACTGCCTAAAGTGTATAAATATATAAATAAACACAAATTCATTCTTCACTAACAGGAACAAGATGCCAGAAACTGTTCACAGAAACACAGCAAGGAATATGACATACTTACACAGTGTTCATAATTTATTTTCTTTTTTATTTCTTACATTGCAAATACATCACAAGTTTTAAATATCCATAGGCCAATCACTCTCTGGACTTTGACCATTATATTCTTGCCAGATTCAATGCTAGTTGGGCACTGGCTTTTCTAAGGTCATTCCAGTGAGTCAGGACAATTTCTCTATACTCCTCCTAGGCTACTTGTCTTCGATTTTGCTTTCTGTACAGTCATATTTACATCTGAGTTTTGCCCAGATCTCCTTGTTCAACCATGCAGGCTTTCTGGTTTTTTTTTGCCGGACTTCCTTGCTCCTTGGGATAGACTACTCTTGAGCTGGGAAGATGTGACCCTTGAATATCAACTAGCTCTCTAGGACTCCACTTTGCTTCAGATCCTTATCCCATGGGACTCTTTCAAGCAGATCCATGAAAAGACCAAAGTCTGCATGTGCCTGGCTGCAGTGTTCCCCCAGCAGATACTGCGGTGGTTGAAACTCCCCAGTGAGGATCAGTGCTTGTAAATGTGAGGCTATTTCTAGCTGTCTAAAGACATACATGACTGATGAGGAAAGACTGGGAGAATAGCTTTGTTCAGTGTTAAGGACAAAATCCACTTGGAGTCTTAATTGTTGCCTCCAGCCACTGAATTATAAGATGTAGAAAAAATGGAGCCTGACTGTCTTTGAACATGTATGGTGAAGCGAGAAGCAGAAGCACAGTTGGGAAAATGAAAAATTCCAGTAAACTAAAAGGCAAAGTTTTTTTCACTCAGACCATACGTAAGAACTGACATGTTATCCAGACAAGCTACGAAATCTCCAGTTCTGTTTGTTTTGTTTTGTTAAGATCTGACTGGATGTAGCCCTGAGCAAACAGATCTAAGTGGACCTACTTTAAGCACAAAGTTGGACCACATGATCTCTAGTGGCTCTTTTGACATAAAATAAATTACTCAATAGCTTCTGTTTTGCAAAGTGTTAATAACTGCTTCCAAGCCTCCAAGTAGTTCCATCTGTCACAAGCAATTCAGTAAATCTTGTACTCTGCTAGGCTCACAGATTTAAAGCAGGTAAATAGACACCTATTGATATACCTTCTTCTAACTCTTGACAGATGTTTGAGCATACTTATAAACAACAGTAAAGAATAAATACATAGGTGAAATAAGAAAGGCTGAAATAAGGATACCAGCCTACTGTATACATAACATGCAGTTGTGTTCTTTTCTGCTCAGGATGAAAACACTTTCCTGCCAGGCATGCAGCATGCCTGATTAAAGCCATAACAGGAATGTTTACACATATAAATGCTAGAAGCCAATCCTGTGTAGGTGGTTATTAAACATATATGTCACATTAGATTATGTCAGGCCATGTAAGAAGTTGAAACTTACTGTTACGACAGTTTATGCAAAAGGTGATTGGCAATTAGATTGCCAGGTTCAGATGAACTATGGCCTGAAGTAAAAACTTCCGTGATGAAACTTCAGCCTTAACATCTGAGAAGAAACAATATTTCCACATCTATAGACATGTTAATTGCTTTTCACAAAATTTGAACCTCTGATGCTACTCAGATTATCTGAGTTGTATATTAAAGTGCTCTTGGCTATGATTTTCTTCTATTTCAATGTGAAGTTTGCACTGCATGCTTTTCTGTTGTATCTTATTTGGTACTGTGAGCTGAATAAGTAGTATAGCGCTGTCTGTGTAACTCAGGAGGTGAAGGCATGGAACTTCCTATCCTAGCTGCCAAAGACTTAAACAAGACTACTGACAAATCAGTAACACAAATATTTCAGTATCCTTTCCATGAATTCCTTGAGAGATTCTTATTTCTCAGCCTCCCAAGTAGACTCCTTAAGAGCATGAATTCTGGATTTTATGTGATTTAAGTTTTTTAAAACCAACTTGCTTGCAAATTTTTGTAGGATTTCAAAACCATTAGATTCTTCTAATGCAAAATTAAAGAAAAACATTGGTGATAGGAAATTTGATGGTTATGACTAGCGGATAAAAGATGCATCAGAGAGGTTGATCTGTATGTATTATTAAAAATCATAAAGTTAATTGCCTTAATCAGCAAAGCTACCCAAATGCTGATGTGTCTCAGTGGGGCATAAATGAAGCTAAAAGCACTCATGAGAGTACTTCACCTGAATGAAGTAACTTACTGTAGTTACAGGTGTTGGAATGAAAAGACCCTAAAGATAATGTCTGTCTCCACTGAATGGGAGCCACTTAAACAGCTGGGGGGCTGATTAGGGGTGTGGAGGGCAATTAGACTACCTAATGTCATAACAAAATCTTTACCCATTACCTTCCCATTTATATTTTGTTGAGAATTTAAAATATTCTTTGGAAACTCTGATCCATGTTTTTTTGTTATTATTATGGCATTAGACACACTGTAAGGAAAATGTATCCTTCTCTTAGACATTTTAAATACAGTGGCTATAACCAGGATAATATTATTAATTATAATATCATATCATCTTTCTAAAGCAGAAAGTTCAGATACTTCAGAGAGCAACACACATCTGACTTTTCCAGTAAAACAACCTTTATGAAGTCTTTTTAAGAAGAGTTAAATCATAAGTACAGGTTGAATAGTTTAATGCCTGTGAAACCTGGTGGTTGTAACGATCCCTAAAAAACAATGTATACCTAGACTTTTTTTTGAAACATGGTTGTGTAGAACGAGATGAAATATCTGCCTGATAATGATGATGCTTGAGCTTACGTGCTAATATGATGACTAGCCATCTTATTAGTTCATCTGTGGGAACTTGAGCATCTTTTAACATATGAAGAAAAATCAGCAGGGAGCTCCGTGAGCAGTGGAGAGGCAGCTTTCCTCTGCGGCAACGCATCAGTGACCTGTGCTCAGCTTGCAAAGTTGATGAAACTGATGAACAGATTTCTAAAGTTGCCTGGCAGAGCATATTCAACACAGGAGCCTACCCAGGACCACCAGCAGAACCTTCCAGTATTAGTAGAGAGACTGTTAATTCCAGAGACGCTCTTTATTGAGTTTAAGAAAGAATTGCAGGCCCCTCAAAAGTCTGCCCCTACCAACAGGTACCATGACATCTGTTGCTTCTGAGTGTTTTTTCTCCTTGCTCCTCTGTGCAGACAGGAGAGAAACCCCCTGGGCTTAGTGTGGAAGTTGTTCAACCTGGAAGTGCCACTGTCTTTAAGAAGGAAAACGCTTTATTATGGAGGAACTACTAATTTAGTTCCGTGGAACTACTAACGTAGTTTAATGGGAAGAAGCCCCCTGGAAAGATTTTGGCAAGATCTAGCTACTGAAGCAAACAGGTGTTGTAACACGCCACGCTCAAGCACGGCACACACACCCGTCCCCGCGCAGTTTCGCAGTTCACACCCTTCTCGGCTGCCGCTGGGCTACTGTTTGGCTGCGGGATCTGACCAGCCCTAAGAGCCCCGATCCGGGAGCCCCTGCTGGCTCCTCCCGCGGCGGCTCCCGCTGGGCAGTCNACGGTTGGCGGAGTCCTGGCGGCGGCTGAGCTCCCGGCGCGGCTCCGCCAAGCGCGGCGGAGCCTCGGCGCCCGCGCCGCCGGTGAGTGCGGCGTTCGGGGACCTGTTGCGCCCCACGGTCCCACCTTCCAGCGCGACTTGGCCGGGTGGCGGGGCTGGGGAGGAGCAGCCGTGGCAACGGGGCTTGCGAAGGGCTCGAGGGCAGCCAGGCGGGACGCGCGCGCTCGCCGGGAACCGGAGGTGTTCCCCGCGGTGGTGCGGAGCGCCCGGGGGGATGGGCAGACATCCCCGTGGAGACACCTGCCACGGGACAGGTGACGTGCCCTTAGAACGAACATCCGACCGAGGCGCACGCGGGAATTGAGAGAACAAATTGAGTAGCCGAGTAAAAGGACCGACGGTTGTTGGAGCAGTTGGCGGTCTTTTCACTTCGGATCAGAACCCTGGTGCTACGTGCTGAACTAATGCGTACGAGGAGAGATTCTGAATGAACTGCTGCTGTCCAAGTACAACCTCAGCTGTCAGCTGTTTGGAAACAGTGTTGTGTGAGCTTACCGAAAGCTGACTCTGAGGTCTGGAGCGAAACACCCTGTTTTACAGATCAAACCTGTTGTTTCAAAAAGAAACGTAGATTTATAAGCTTTTGAGCTGGGGGGAAGATGTCCCCAGGTTGAACGCCAGTTGGGGAGACAACATAAGGGTAAAGAGATGTACGGCAGAAAGGATGCCATGGCAACTAGAAAGCATCGGAGAAAGTAACAATATTCTATTATGGAGGGGGAAGAGGAGGTGTGTTGTGTGCATCTCTACTGTGCAGATTAAAATACTATAATTTAGACTGGGTCTTTTTTTTAGTTAAAAAAAATTTAATTTTAATTTCCAGGTAAGGGCTCCACCACCAGAACGCATGAGAAAAATGTGTAGTGCACTTGAGGACTGGTTTGCTTGGGTTTTTTTGCAGGGCTTGTTGAGTTTCTGTTGTTCTGAAGTGCTTCTTGTAGCATACAGCAGAGATGAATTCTTATTCCAGGCAGAACCCTAAATGAGATTCAGGTTGCAAGTATTTTGTCAAAACTGAAACCCCATATTAATCTTTGATTAATATTTACATTTCCAGAATCTTTCTGAATGGATGAGTAACTTTTTTGTTGTACTCTAAAGCAGTGCTGTGTAGTATATTTATACTACAGGATTTGCAATATACTTAAACTACTAAATTCCATAAATGGCAGGACAGATGGGAATGGTTGATTTTGAACATTTTTGTCTCTTTGTTTTTAATTCGTGTTAGGGGTTTTTTAAAAACCCCTTTTTTGTGATTGGGTAGTTATTTGTGTTTTCTTCAGTTATTTTTTTTTTTCTTTTAAAATAAGACAGTATTGAATTTCTGAAGTCACATTTCACTAAGAATAATTCTCTTGGGATCATTTTTCAAGGCAATGCCAGAACATACTAATCCTTAAAGATATTTGCCACCACCACCTTTCTTTTCCACCTACCTTGCTCCAAAACAATCCCTGAAAACATGTAAGATTTAAATCATTTCAGTATTGGTATTATGGCCTCTCCCCCTGCCTTGCCTCATTAAATGAGTTTTTCTTATAGTAACTTCTATTTGTCTGCTACCGTTTTACCTTTTAATTGTTGTCATTGGTCTGAGGAGGACTTCCAGGGATCAGTGCTGAAGTAGGAGGCTGTCACAAGTGACTTGCTTATGATTCTTCACTAGTCTTGTTTTAGTACTGTTATGGTGGGGAGTCAGATTATTTCTGTGTCTTTTTAATTAAGAAAGGCTAGTTTTGATTAGTGTTGTTAATCATCTGGAAAGTGGCCAGGCTGTGTGGACTTGCTTTCTTTCACTCCTTAACCAGGCTAGCATTAGCAGCCTTTTGGAATCTGCTATAGGGAACAGGCCGCTGCTATGTCGAGACAGTTAGGATAGGTGAAAGGTGATGTAGATAATCCTTAAGCATCTCCTTAAAAACTTCAAATATCACTTCTTTTTGGGTGGACTACAGGAGGGAAGTCAGATTGTGTAGGGAAAAAATCAGAGAGGCTAAGGCTGAACTAGAACTCAGGTTGGCTAAGACCGTGAAGGATAATAAGAAATCCTTCTACAAATATATAAATAACTAAAGGAGAGCTAGGGAGACCATACAGTCCCTTTTGGACACAGAGGGAACAACAGT
>WAAB01020776.1:5900-53298 GCA_013389865.1 Piaya cayana | reverse complement strand
TTTAGGTTAGAGATTAGGAGGAAGTTTTTTACGGAAAGGGTCATTAGGCACTGGAATATGCTGCCCAGGGAGGTGGTTGATTCGCCTTCCCTGGGGGTGTTTAAGTTACGGGTGGACGAGGTCCTTAGGGACATGGTTTAGTGTTTTGTGGGAGTGGTTGGACTCGATGATCTGGTGGGTCTCTTCCAACCCGGTGATTCTGTGATTCTTTAGAGCAGTCTCTGGGGTGTAACCTATGTGACAAATTTACTTTGTTAAAACTGAGATTTATTCAAAAGAAAATGTAGGGTAAGCTGGTGCATGTGTGCTTACTTTGCATAAAGGGTCACATCTGAATGGCTTGCAAACATGTTTAAATAGGTGTTCTGTTTCCAAGGATATTCTGCATTTCAAGGACCTAATTTCCTCTCTATTAAGGCTTGCATTGGAGTTTTTATGAAATGCAGAACTTTTAAATTAGTTATTGCACATTTTGGTTAGTAATGAAAGTAGTTATGCTATTTTTCTCCATCCTTCTTATCAGCTGCTGTCTACTAATATCTGAATTTTCCAACTTTCCTTTTCATGTGATTGTGGAAATTGCTGATCCTGATGTTTCACACTTACTCAATGAAAAAGTAACAAATAATAATCATAAAAGTTGCTTTTTTGGTTCATTTCCTTAATTGTTAATTCCTGGGCAATAATTTGTAGTCTTATTTTTTTTACCAAAACAGTTAAAAAAAATTATTTAGCTTGTTTTCATATTAGTCCTTGAGTGATAGCAAGGGACTTGCTCTGTTGGCAAGAGCTGAGGAAGGGGAAAGGATATTTGAGGTAGAAAAGGTCTGCAAGACCTCGTATTGGGTAGATCACTCATATGGCTGCCTTTAAACAATCTGTAACTTTAAAACTATTATTGTTGTTTAGAATGTACTGACCCTGGTCTCATTTTGAGCAAAGGTGTTACATATGGGGGGGGGGGGATTTGGATATGGCAATCGCTTTAGCAATGAAGCCTTTTCTGCTGTTTTCAGCACTCTATCTGCTTGTGTAACTGGTCACAAAAAGCTGAATAGTAGTCCTCTGCCTAAATTGATGGAAGTTTTGCGATTCAGAACAACAGATCATATTTTGGATCATCTTAAATTTCTGTCCATAAAAAGGAATGCCTGAGTTCTTTATATTAAATTATTGAGTGTCATTTATACTTATGTCTGGGAATTATTTCAATTTTTAAACTCATTTTAACCAGGGGCTGCACAATATGGTGTTCTAGTTTAGGAAAATAGGAGATAAATGGCTATTCTGCTGTACAGTTAGTGATTACAACAACTTTTTTCTTTATTGTTCAAAGATAATAGGATTTTCTTATTGCTTTTGAGCTGAATTTTGCCACAGGATATTTACAGTAGCTCAGAAACAAAATGAGAAGTGAGAAATATATGAGCACATCAAATGTAGCTTTTGACTTTCATTGTGCTGTGGTTTCAGTGAAATCACAGTTGTAAACCAGGTTACTGTTCCTGTCCTGGAGACCAAAAATCAGAAGAGTTAAGTACAAAAGATTGGCAGGAAGAAATCAATTACCCCATGGTAGAGCTGAGCTATAGTTAAATGTGTATGTGGTTGGGGAACCTTAATATGTACAGTAGCTGCCACCCAGTGTGTGTAGAGCTGGATTTCAGAGTGATGTGTCATGAAGCAGATTAGGAGGCCTTGACCAAAACTTAGGTTGTCCTCTGAATTCTTCATTTGTGAATTTAATAAATGAGCTGTTATTTTTTCTTTCTCATTCTTTGTGCAAAAACATCTTTGTCAAGAGGCTAGCCAGTCTGATGAGGAGGTTGTTAAACCGGGAGGGGTCTGCAAGAGAGAATACAACTCAGAATTACGTGAGAAAATGGTAGAGCAGGGGCAGAAAGCAAGATGCAAAGTGGGGAGAACAAGGCAGAGCTTGGGCATGTTAAAACAGCGCAAAAGAACACCCATCTCCAGGGTGGGTGTGTGTCCACACACAGCCTAAGACGGAGCAGGATGGATGAGAGCTGAGCATGTGGTCATAGAGCTGCAGCATCACTGGGATACCAGCGACATGGGACAGCACATGTAGCTAGAGTGCTGTGACAGCTGGAGATGAGCCCTTCAGGAGAGATGGGCATGGAAGAGAAGGACGAGGCTGCCCTCCATGTGAAGGAGCATCATGAATCTGTGAGGCTTGGGTATGGGTAAAAGCTTGTTGGCCAGGGTCAGAGGAGAGCTTGCTAAGCATGACACTGTGGTACGATGTGTTACAGACAACTTACTAGTGAAATGAAAGGGATGAACCTGTCCCTGAAACAGAAGTAGTCTTTGTGTTACTGACACCCATCCTTACTGGAACTTAAATGTGTCAGGACACTGGCCATCCAGGAGATCGCTGGAGGGTGTCAAGGATAATTTCTGGTTATCAAATGGTCTTCCAGTCCTCATGCAGCTCACTGTGGTGACCATGTTGACAGAAAGGCTGTCCCATTTTGCTCATTCAAGCTATTAAAGGCTTTTCTTCCAAGGAAACAATTCTCTCTTTTCTGCTGGCAAGCAGAAACAATGTTATTATGAGAACTTCTTGCTGCACTTTTAGATGAAGGCAAGGTGGTGCAGGTGGTGTAATTGCCAGTGACTAGGAGCTGCTCACAGGCTCCTATCTCAAAATTAGTTGGCTGAACTTGCCCTGCAGCCAAGGAATTTGTGCAGTGCAAACACAGACTAAAGGCCAAGTTATGTTCAGTGTAGCACAGCATGGTCCAGGATTAAGTTTAACTGGTATGTGGATTGCTGACACCTTGATATGCAATGGTCTCCCTGTCAGGATCACTGCAGGTGGAAAAGGTGATGCAGTGGCAGCAGACACAGATAAGGCAGGTCTTCTCCATTTACTTTGTTGTCACCAGGTCTGCCAAACCTCTGTGCTTAGTCACGGGCTTCATAGTGGAGATGGTTGAGTCAGAGATCACTGAGGAGCTCTTGACCAACATAATTCACCTGTCAGAAAGTGACTGAGGTGCTAAGAAAGGCAGCTGATGCCCTTGTGCAACTGCTCTCCATCTGCTTTCAAAGGTCATAGAATCATAGAATCACCAGGTTGGAAGAGTCCCACCAGATCATCTAGTCCAACCATTCCTGTGAATCTCTAAACCATATCCCTCAGTACCTCATCCACCCACACCTTAAACATCTCCAGGGAAGGTGAGTCAACCACCTCCCTCGGCAGACCGTTCCATTGCCTAGTGTCCCTTTCTGTGAAGAATTTTTTCGTTATGTTGAGACTGAATCTCCCCTGGCAGAGCTTGAGGTCATTCCCTGTCCCCTGTCACTAGGGAGAATAGGCCAGCTCCCTCCTCTCCACAACCTCCCTTCAGGTAGTTGTAGAGAGCAATGAGGTCTCCCCTCAGCCTCCTCTTCTCCAGGCTAAACAACCCCAGCTCTCTCAGCCATTCCTCATAAGGCCTNAGTCTGTAGCTCTGCATAGGGTTGTTGTGCCCCAAATGCAGGACCTGGCATTTGGCCTTGTTAAACCTCATGCCATTGGTCTCAGCCCAGTGGTCCCACCTGTTTAGATCCCTTTGCAGAGCCTCCCTACCCTCCAGCAGATCAACACTTCCACCCAGCTTAGTCTCCAAACTTACTAAGGGAGCACTCAATGCCTTCATCCAGGTAATTGATAAAGACACTGAACAGGGCTGGACCCAGCACTGAACCCTGGGGAATGCCACTTGTGACTGGCCTCCAGCTGGATTTAACACCATTTACCACCACTCTCCAGGCCCAGTTATTCAACCAGTTTTCCACCCAGGAGAGTGTGTGCCTGTCCAGGCCAGAGGCTGACAGTTTCTGAAGCAGAATGCTGTGAGAGACTGTGTCAAAGGCTTTACTGAAGTCCAGGAAGACTACATCCACAGCCTTTCCCTCATTCAAGAGTCTAGTCACTTGGTCATGCTAGGAGATCACATTAGTCATGGAGATCAAGAAAGTTCCAAATAACTGGAGAAAGGCAAGTGTCACACTTGCCTGCAAAAAAGGGAGAAAGGCAAAAGCTAAGCTGTGGAACCACAGGCCAGCTGGCTGCCTTTTACTCCAGGCAAATCTAAGAGCAAGACCTCCTGGAGGCTGTGTCTGGGCACAGCAAGAAGATAGTGATGGGGAGTAGGGATTTACCAAGACTTAACAATGCCTGACCTACCCAGCTGCCTTCTCTGACAGAATTGTGGTTGTGAGAGGAGAGCAGATGACACCTACCCATGCTCTAGGCAGGTTTTCAGTACTATCTCTAAAAGGTACAGAATTCTTGTACCTGGGCTGCAATGTTACAGTCTGGGAGGGAGGACGCATGGACAGGCGAAGACCTTGTTAAGCAGTAGGCCCACAGCGTGATAGTTATGGTGTACACTGCCTGGAAGTTGTCAAGTCGGGTCCTGCAAGGGCTGTGTGGAGCATGTCCTGTTCAGCATCCCAGCTAGCTCCCTGGAGGAGGAAGCATGCAAACCTGGGGAGGGTATGCCTCTGGGCCATGGTACTGGGTGCTGCTGGGCAATGAGCTGAGCTGGGGCTACCTTTGTGCCCAGGCAGCCATAAGGACCAGTGGTGTCTATGGTAGTGTGAGTAAGACATTGCCCAAGATCCAGGGGAGGGCAGGGACTGTCGCCTCTGCTAGTCTGGGTCCCCATGACAGAAACAATATTGACAAACTGGTGAAAGGTAAGGGAAGGCCACTGAAATGGTGGGGCTGGAGACCTTGCCCTACCAAGCAAAGATGCAGAACCGGGCTGGTTCAGTTGGGATGAATGATGTCTTTAGGGACACCCAGTGGTGCCCTTGACATCAATGGGAGAAGATGGAGGAGATGCAGATGGACTCTTGACAGTGGTGTGTTGTGGGACTGTGAGAAGCTACAGCATGAGCTTAAACATGAGAGGTTCATATTGGAGATAAGGAGAAGCATTTTCCCGGGAGGCACAAATCAGCAGTGGAGATGGGGCTTAAGGAGTGTGACCTGTCTCTGTCCTTGGGGGCTTTATGTGCCACTTGGGTGAAGCCCTGAGCAGCCCAGTCTGATCCCCCAGCTGAGCCTGCTCTGGGCAGGGCCTGGGACTGGACACCTATTCAGGTATCTGTCGGCCTGAGTTAGCCTGGGATTGTGTAAATCAACATTTAAAAGTCATCTGAGAATTCATTTACAAGATGCATACTGAAACATGGGGCAACTCTCGTGAATAATCTTAATAACTTCTTGAAAAACTTAGACGCATACCAACAGTGGTTGTCAGAAGTGAAAAAACACTTCTTAAAACAAAAATAGTAGTTCTACCTGAGGACAAGGACTGGTAAAATAATCTGAAAATGTTGTTAAATGGAAAGTAAGACTTCACTTGCCCATTCTTCCTCCTGCATTGACAGGAGGGTGCATATCACTCCTGCAGGCCCCTTGCCCAGCCCTAGCTCCTTGTTGCCTCCTCCAGCTGGAAGATTTAACTCGTAGGAGCTAACTAAAAGCAAGTGTCCATTATATTTGAATGTAATACTTTTTTGATAATTTTATTGTCCAGGAAGCATAGCAATAAAAAAGTTCAATAAAACTGGAAAAGAGAAATCTTTCAGTGATGTGACTTGGAGGTAAGATGAGGGCTTGGGCACCTGCCTGAGCCTATAGGATGCATTTGTGCAGGTTGCAGGTCAGACATTTTGCAGCTGTAGGACTTGCATCATCAGATGAAATGTAATAAATTTTACTTCTGATCTGATTTTTCCATCTTTGAAGAAACTACCTGTTTTTATAATGACGTTTTAAAATTTCTTGGTAGCTGAAGAGAGCATATCTAATTCTCTGCACAAGTACTTAAAAATGTATGACAAACCGGACATTTTATCTAGCTGTTGTTTAGGTAACTGCTCTTTTTCCTTCATTTTGGCATCTACAAAATAGGTTTTTAAAATATATAGTGCAGTGTTTATGTTGTTTTAGTTTGTTTCTCTGTGCTGTGGATGAACAACACTTATTTTCTGATTGCTCATTTGGATGGCTTAATAACAAAGCCAGAAAACATGGCTATTTATACTTCAGATGAAATGTAATTTTCTGCACATCAATGTGAGATTGCTTTATTAAGAGTCTATCCTGAATGCTTTGCCTAGTGTCTCCCTGCAATGGGCTTCCATTGAGGAAACCTGTCAAGAATTGGTACATGCGAGGACTAGTTTGTTTGGTGGTGCAACAGCTAAACTTTTAAATGTTAATAATTCATTATGATTTTAGGGATCATATTTTTGTCAGAATTTTCCTGGGGGGAATGTTTTCACTTGCCTCTTGCCATTCTTGTGAAGGAATTCTCTGGTGTGTGTGGACCGAATTCTGTATGATGCAGGAAAAACATCCATAATCCTCTATTGATAGTAAGAAGTGACTTGGATTTACTAAATTTTGTGCTGAAGGGTAAGTGTCAGATTTTGGACTTAAGTAATTCTGGAAGATGCTTATATGAGGGAACATCAGACATACCCTCCATGCTAGATTATTTTATGACTGTAGCTTTTGAGAGTAGTGCTCTGTACCTGGGAGAGTAGAGTGTGATGTAACTGACTACAGTTGTAATGCAAGTCGCTGCAGAGTTGGGATGTGTAGGACAGAAGATAAGGAGAATTGTGGAAGAAAAGAAATAAATCCCAAAACCCAAACAAAGAGGGGAAACAAAATCTCATTACAATGACAGAACAATGGTTCAAATTCCACAAATCTCATCTATTTATCTACCAGCAAATGCTTCAGGGATTATTGTATTGAAGACATTATGTCTAAGAAACTACCAAGGACTGAAGTTACTGTGCTGTTTTCCTTTCTTTCTTCTGGAGATAATAAATATTAATTATTAATGTACAATCTATTTTCTATCTGAAACCATAGTACATGTATTTCAAAAGGAGGTGTAAGTTTAGAATTACAGTGTCGAACTGCATGGTCAGAACTTAAAAATTACTAATAATTGGGGATTTCTGACTTTTATTTTATTTGCTTCCTTGGGGTAGGATAATTTTGAAGTGGTGGCTAGCCTTCCTTTTTAACAGAAGATTGATTTCAAACTGAACATCCAAAATCAACAGGCATCACTGAAAAGCTTAAGCACTTCTAACTGCATGCTGTGGATGAATGGGTTGTCTGTGAGTTGGTGATGTAGATATCCTGTTGTCTGTGACTACCTCACAAAAATCAAAACAGGGCCCTGAAGACTTGCTTTCCTATAGGACCTTTTATCTATTATCTGTTTTGTGCACTTGCTCAGGTCTTGGCTGAAAATACTGGATTTAAATAAAAAGAGAAAAAAAATAATTTACAAACAATAACTTAGGAGTAAGGAAAAAGGAAACCAGGCAGTGTGGGGAAATGAGATACTTGTAGAGGTATCTAGGAGCATGAAAACTATCTAGATCAAAGGCATTTTTATCTTCCACGGTCTCTTGCATGTGAGATCTCTGTGGTCTTTTAATTTGTGTGATATATATTTTTTATTATTTTTTTTTCACCATGAGAAGCAGCTACCATGAGGTGTGCATGAAGGCTTTTGGAATTCACCTGAAGTTTAGGGAATATTCATAATACAGACAAGTATTTCTTGAAGTATCCAAGCTCTTAATATAAGTTAAGAAAACAGGAATACATTTTTAGACACAATTTGCAATTTTAGTCTAACACTGGCTGGAAAGTGATACAAGTATCCTCTTCTAACCTATTTGATATGCTTTTAGTTGAAAGCAACTGGTCAGAGACAAAAGTGGACTTGTGCTGAAGTGGACCTTCATTCTGAAACATGACAAGATTGTTGAAAATGTAAAAATAAATTACTCTTTTTTTTCTCTGGTACAGGTAGGCTTTGTTTTTTTCTGTTCTTATGTTCTTTTTGCTTTTAGGTAACACACTTGTTTTAAGGACATAATGAAAGTGTTGTGTAAAGAATATACCAAATAGGCAATCTCTTGTTGCAACTTTTTGAAGTTTGCTGTGAATTGCAGATAAACTGTCTTGTTATAAAACCCTATGAATCACAGTGGTTGCAGAGGTGCAAGGAGAACAAAATAAAATACCATGTCTAAATAAACATATACATAGAAACTTTTTGCTATTTATTACCAGACTTTAAGTGCTTGCTTTCTGGAAATATAGTGTAATGAGAACAAGTATCTCATGGTAATGTGCTAATTTATTATCACTCTTTATTCTGTCTTTATTTCTCATTATTTTCCCTGAATAATAGTAACATGATATTTACTATGACTGTTTTCTCAGCATTTTACTCATATATTTAATTATCTTTTTATGGACACACATTAGACTGATAGGTTTTCTTTTTAGTGGCTGGGCTGAGCTAGCTCGTAGACTCACTCAGGGAAAATTCAGATCTTATGAAGACAGGTGAAGCTTCAGTGATATCAGAGTATTTATGGTTAATCCTATTACACAGTTAAGATCAAGAATAAATGAATGCTGTAATATGTGTGTATGTATTTATATGTGCATATGTATTTCTCAGTTTACTGGAAAACTATTTCCAAATCTGAAACCAGGAAAGGCAGAACAAGTTCTTGGGAGCAGAAATTTATGTTTGTCTTTACAAATGTACCCTATTTCAAATTGCTGATGACATTAATGTTGAAATATTGTTCTGCCCATAGAATGAGCATTAGCAGTGTTAATAAGAACTGGATAGTGCTAGCTCTTTTTTTTTTGCAGTTATAACTTCAGAGATGTTCTATTTCAATTGCATCAATTCAGTTACGATGCAAGTGGAACAGTAATGTTTTGTCTGTATCTCAGTGCTGAAGTGTGATTGTATAGATACCAGTTCACGTTAGAAGTAGAGTGGCTCTACACAGAGTGCAGGATGAGTTGGTGAAAATCCAGGTAATTAAGAAAATGCAGAATACAGCAGGTGGACTGCAATGCACAACATTCTTAAATGGTGTTGCAGTAGAAGCAAGCAGTTTCATTAACTGAGACATAATGGTATTATCACATGATTTTTCTGCAGTAGTTAATAGAGGATACAACTAGCAAAATATCATAATTATTCCCAGAAGGATATTACTCAAAACCTAATCACTGAGTAATCTTCTGTTGGTATTAATGGTTTCTCAAAAAGGGGATGAATTTGAGTCAGTAAAGAAACACATTCATTGATTCATTCATTCAAGTGATAAGGAGATTAGGCCCAGACAACACGCGTTTATGAAAGGCAGGTGCTGCCAAACTAACTTGATCTCCTTCAATGACAAGTTTAGCTGCTTAATGGATGAGGAAAAGGCTACAGGTATGGTGTACCTCAACTTTAGTAAAGCCTTTGACACCATGGTTCTGCTTGAGAAACTGGCTACCACTGGCCTGGACAAGAACACCCTCTGCTGGGTAAAAAACTGGCTGGATGACTAGGCCCAAAGAGTCGTGGTAAATGAAGCTGGATACAGTTAGAGGCTGGACACAAGTGGTGTACCCCAGGGCTCACTGCTGGGTCCAGTGATCTGGAAAAAGGGATTGAGTGCGCTGTCTAAGTTTGCGGTTTACACTAAGCTAGGTGGAAATGTTGCTATGCTTGAGGTTAGGGAGGATTTATGGTGGGGTCTGGATAGACTGGATCAATGGGCTGCAGCCAATGTTATAAGGTTAAGCAAGACCAAATGCTTATACCAAACGTCCTGTACTTGAGACACAACCCCAGGCAATGGTACAGTCTTGGACAAGAGTGGCTGGAAGGCTTCCTTGTAGAGAAGGACCTGGGGCTGTTGACTGACAGCCAACAGAACATGAGGCAGCAGCGTACTCAGATGGCCGAGGCAGTGAATGGCATCCTGACCTATATTAGAAATAGTGTGGCCAGCAGGACCCAGAAAATCATCCTTCCTCTGTACTCAGCACTGGTGAGGCTGCATCTTGAATACTGTGTTCAGTTTTGGGCCCCTTGGTACAGTAAGATATTGCAACTCTAATCTGACTACTGCATTGCAATTTCATTGTGATACCTCCATGGGAAAACTAGCAAAGTTCCAACTGTACAAAAATGTCTTAGGTATTTCACCTGTGTTTTAAAAAGGTGAGAGGATAACAACCAATATTCTCTCTGGGGCATGCTGTTGGAGGGGTTTCTTGTTTGAAGAGAAAATTGGAATACTTTAAAGATCCCTATGTGCTGTAACTTAATTTGATTTAAGAGAAAATGCAGTTCACACAGTTTATGTAGAATGCTCTTTGCACTCACCAAAATATCCTTGTGTTTCTTTTTGCCCATGATGAGCACCATTTTGTCCCACTTTTCCTGTTTCATCAGCTGTGGAACTGTCTGAATCTCCCCCATCACAGTCTCTGTTTTTAGGAGTTAATCATATCGAAAGTACAGATTTTTGTTTGGAGTCTGTGGTTCATCTCTGTGTGTATGTGTCTTCCCTGAATTGCTCTTTTTTGCATGTGTTAACTGTTCTATTCTTTCCCTCAAACAGAGACTTTCTGCAACATTGAGGCTACAATTTCTGTGCATATTTTTCTCTTCTCGCTCCATTTATATATATGTACGTGTATGTATATGTATATGTGTAAAGTCTTTTTGGAAGCTGAGTCATAAGGATATGTTTATATTGTGCTATTTTTGGCGAATGAGCTGAAGGACTATTATACTGAAAAGTGCTGAAAGGCTTGTCCCACTTTTTCATTGGGATTAAGATCTGTACACAGGATGTTTGAAACAGTGATTCAGCACTACAGTTGATTCTGTATCTCCTGCCTATTATTTTTCTTTTTGTTCCCACAACCTTTCCTTTTTTGTTTCATCTCCCTAGTAATTGCAGTGTAGTTAATACTATGATGCCTAGACTGTTACCTGGCTCTTTCTGAGTCAGGCAAGTTGGAGTTTAGAGCTGTCTCCAACCCAGCCTGCTAGTATTGGAATAGCTAGTGAGAATCTCTGGCACTTCTGGATATAGTCAGGAATCTTGTGACATGAAAGAAACCGTTTAATATTGAAACTAGAGGGAAGACTTAACAAAGGTATTCATTTGGCTTTTTCTATTTAAACTTCTGGCAAAGATCAAAAGAATATCATGGCAAATTTGTATAAGGACATTTCCTAGACCCTTTCCAGCTGCTCCCTTGGCATTGTAACAGGAGAGGAAAGTGATTCTGATATGTAGAGAGAAACTGAGATAGTCTCTTGATAGAATTGGTCTCATAGCTTGTTTTTTAATGTCATGGTTTTGAGAGTACTCTTTAGGCTCATGATGAAAATATCAGGTGTATTTCATTTGCATAAAGGTTAAAATATTTTTAATTTCTGAAAGGCATTGATTCTAGAAAAAATGAAATCATTCAGTCTTATAGAGAGTGTTTTTCTTCACCCAATAGTATGGCACTAGAAAGCTATATCTAGTTGTGCCTCCTGTGCTAAAGACCTTGTGAGTATGATAGGCCACTAGAGAGATCACAGTTTATTGCTAGCAGCTGGGGTATGTGTTTCACTAACAGCTGCATCTCTCATTGCAGAATGTGTTTTAATGGAACTTTCATTCAAAATGGAGCCTTGAAGTCTAATTAAGAAAGTTGAGGATATTTCACTGTTACAGTAACCTGACTAGGTGAAATGCCCGTACCTTTATAGTCAGATCTGGTACACTGAGAACAGGGTCTCACATTCATTGTGTAAAAAATCCATGCATATTTTCTTAATTCTCTTTATTAACATCAGAACTTCAGCTGTACTAATTCTTAGGCCTCTGGATCATGTTTCTCTTAAATGTTTTACTGTCACTCAGGGAAGAAGGCCATAAATCTTCTATTTTTTGAGGGAAATCGGCTGTTAAAATGTTGATTTTGCTGGAATCAACTGTTGTATTGTTAGTGTGGTACATGTGTATTTGTGCATGCAAAATTAAACATTGGCAGTAAATACCCAGCAGATGTGGAAAGTGTAGCTAATAAGTCTGGATGTTGTAGATAAGACCTCCACCTGCCCTTGTTCAACGGGCTTCATTGATTTTTCTGGTCTTTTCTAGATATCCTACAGTGTAGTTCTAAATGTACTGCTGAATGTTTAGAAATCCCAGTTTATCTAGTTTATAAGTGCAGGTCAGAAGTCCAGTTTATGTACAGTAGATGTTGTCTCTAGAAAACAAGAATTTGCAAAGCTGCCTTGTGCATATGTGGTATATCTGGCATCACATGCACCTGAACTGCTTTGGGCTTTAACAGGTGGTGCGTAGCACAATGACTGTTTTCTTCTTGAAAAACTCACAGTTGAGAACAGGATTTTGTCACAAAAGCTGTTTCTGAATTAATTAATTCACTAATGAACTAATCCACCTACAGTAACCTATATTAAGTGAGTTTTTAAAGTAGTCGAGGTGTGGCATTGGCAAAGCCGTACTGATTTAGGGAATGGAACGTGATCTTTATAGATTTTTCTAGAGTTACTTGTCAGTATGAATTGAATGTTTTCCAAAGAAATTTCAGAGATAAAAGAACAAGACTTCATTTTGGAATGAGCTTGTATATAAACAATTATTTTCCAAGTTGCGTGTTAGATAACTGTATAAGACTTACCCATTTGATAAAATATGAGTATTGCTATGAAAATGCTGCTATGAAATAATATATTTTCAGAGGTGCAGCACAGGACCTAGCAAATTTCTAAGCATATTCAGAACAACATGGTAGTATATTTATGGGGTATCAAAGAAATAAAGGATGAAAAATATCTAAACTTTTAAGAATTTGAGTTGTGTTTGCTGCTTGACTTTTTGACCTTTGCTGGATGCAATTGTTTTTCACTGTGCAGCCATCAGCATTCTTTCAGACACTGATATTTCCTGTCTTCTTACATAGAGAGAGCTAAGCTTATACACTTCCTAGGATACTGGAGAAATATTCAAACTGCCAAATACAGATAAATTGCAATGCCACAAATGTTAGGTGTTTGAAACAGTTTTAAGACTGTAGGCTAAGTAACCTGGCATAGCAGCAATTTGCAAATAATTAAGAACTATATGGAGAGTGAAATTGTGTTCTGGAAGTAAGAAATTCTTTCTCCACAGTCTTTCAAAATTCAACATTGTTCAAATCAGAATATGCCGCTAAGAAACTTCTCTTATGGCTGATTAAATTTAAGGATAAACGGTGCTGAAGTCTGGAAAGATACAGCTCTTACTGAAGAAGGTACTTTTTTTTCTCTTTCCCAAACTGAATTTTAAGCAGTGACTTAGTATATTATGAAATACATCCTGTTGTTTACTCCTGGACAGCTGATGGTGATATGGAAAAAATAGGGCATTTTAGAAGTCTTTCAAAGAAAAGAGTTTTTTGAGGTCCTGTTGCAATAATGCAGGCAACCCAAGCCAACTCTTTTGTTTTCTTAAGACTTGCTGTGAGAGGTAAGGATTATAGTCATAATTTCAGGTAGTTTAAAGATCAAGAGAAAGACAATTCACTGGTTTTGAGTTGCTTTTAGAAATGTTTTTGTGCAGATGATCACTACTTTTTCTTTGTCTGCTTCAACATGGTGCCAGGAATGTGAGAGTTCAGAGATTCTGGCCTAATCATTTGCTTTGTTTTGTTTCAGTGTAAGAGAAGTCAGAATTTAATAGATAAACTGCTATCTCCACAGAGGTAAGATAAAATTGGGCAAGGAAATAATTGGAATATATTTTAAAACATAAAACTCCAAAGACGATTTTTGTGGAGTTCTTAAACAGTCAGTACATTTGAAGTGTGTAGAAGTTACAGAAAAATACAGGACACAAGTGTTTAAATAAAGTCACTCTTGGTGTATACTGAAGCTAGTACTTCAATTGTAGCCTTAAAAGTATTTATTACAGAATTCTCCATCAGATGTAGAACCTGTCAGCAAATACCAAAAACAGAAGGAAAAAAAAATTTCAATAAATCTGTTATCAACACAGTTAGGTCTGCCCTTTAAAAAAAAATAGTATGGCTTTTGGGAGAGAAAAGAAACAAAAAAAAGTCTTTTTGAATGGCACGTCTCTTCATCATTATTTTTTCTCTGAACAAAGAGGACTGAAAGTTTTGTTTAACAGAATCATCCACTTTGCCAGACTTATTGTGGGGTCTGTCTGCTGAACGTTAGCAATAAAATTGAGAACTTTTAGTAGTAATGTAGAGAAACATACAGTTTAGATATATATAAATGTGTACAGGCTACCATCTACCTATTGCAGCAAATGGACTTAGAACTGAAAGCTTTATCATAAAAAAAAGAGCTCAGTGGACTAAGTGAAATATTTAGACTCTTAATTTCTGAATTGGAGTTTTTTATGTTAGAATGAATCTTACTTGAGCGTGTGCATTGCAGAGGTGTATACCTTAAGACTTTTATCTATCACATAGAATTTTGCATTCAAATGTAATTCCGTTTATCATATGAGAACTGGTTAACAAGCATAGACATACAAGGTTAGATTACAGACTAGTAGTGAACTGATTTTTTTCAGCCTTGTTGGAGAACATGTACTGCCTTGTAAATAAGTCTTGAACAGACTCAGAAAAAAGGCAGATGCAGGAGGAACAAGTGTTAGTCTTCCTCATCTAAAGGGATCTAACCACTCAAAAGACAGATACCCCAAAATTACTTGCCGTTTGTGGTTTGGCTGTACTTTATGTGCTAATATAGTTATACTATGTTACTATAAAGTCTACATTGTATAAAACTTGCCTCTGACACAAAAAATGATACTGTGCCTGCAACTGTTTTTATTCAACAAAGTAAAACCAACTACAACCACCTTCAAAATAGTTCCCCTCTGAGTTGGCACACAGCTGCAGTTAAACAGATGATTTCTGAAAGGTTGTTGAGGATCTTGGTTTTGCTTTCATATCTTCTGCCAATAAAAAAATGGGTTCCTTTAAGCACTGACTTTTGGGAAGTGGTAGTTATTAGCTAAAACAGCTTCACAAACAAAGCGTTGAGGGCTGATGTGTTGTCTTGATGTTAACTTGCTGATCACTCTTGCACACCAACATTTTCTGAGCAAGCGTAAGAAAACACCTGGATTTGAGCACATTGTGTTGGGTCTTGTTTCACTCTGACAGGTTAGAATGTGTTCTATAGACATTTCTGTCTCGCTTCCCTCCTCATGGCTCCCAAGTCACACTTCCTTTTGTGTTTGACCTTGTATATACAAAGCCTGGCATTGTGTTAGGCATGTGTATCTTTGAATGCCTGGAGCTGTTCTGGATATCCCAAGAGAACGAGCATTGGTGAGAACGAGCATTGGCGCACAGGAGTATGAGAGATGTGATCTAGTCTTCTTGCTTGGTCTTTGATGCATCCAGTAGCAATCTACAGTTGACTTAAAAAATTCATTTTCCTGTTCACATATAGCTCTGTAATTAAACTTCAGAAATTCGTAGCTGTCTATCATTTTAACTGATGCCCTATGATTCAGCTTAGGCTCAGGAGCTCCTATGCACAAGCATGTTTGGAAGCTCAGTTTAAGTGAACACCTGTTAGAGTTGGAGATGCCTGCTAGAAGAGATAAGCAGGTGAGAGCTTGTTTAATGTGGACAAACCCCCAAATAATTCCAGTGTTGACTTGTATGAGATAAAAACAGTAGTTTATGAAAGTATTAATAAAAATGTTGCTGCCTTCATTTCAGTTCCTGTAAGAAGAAAAATTTTAAGCAATGTGGGTTTATTTTTCTGGGTTTTTATTTAACATTTTGAGACTAACATTGCCTCTTTCCTTGTCAAAACTTAAGTACCACAGTTTAAAAATGAAACCAAAACGGACTAACTCTCATTCTGACAGCTGTTTATGCCCTTATATTGGCCCTGAAACCAACAGGGGACCAGTATGCATTGAGAGCATGGAAGGTTTCTTCTGCGTTGCTCTATCTACTTCCCCATTATTTGGAGTACTATATTATGACACTTCCTTAAGTGTATTGATAATCACTTTAGAAGCAGCTGTGTATTCTGCATGAAGTTGTTATCAATCATTCTCTTTAGTTCTAGTCTAAATTTATTCACAGCCTTATTGTCTTATTTGTTCTTCTTTTCTTGCCAGTCCTTAGACAAGATGAAGTATATCATGTTGGTGTTATTAGTGACAGGTGGAAGTTGTTCTAGCTATCCAAACATCTTCTTCCCCCAAACAGTCCTCTGTGTTTACTCTAAAATAAGCACATTTTTTTCCTTTTTTAAAAATGTATTTATAATTTTAAACATAAATGGTTAAAGACTACAGGTTACTGCTATGGAATTTCAAAATTACTTTCTCTTACAGAAGTATATTTCCTGATGCATCCTAGGACATAGTAGCATACAGTCTTTGTCATCTAATCATCATTGTCACTTAATAGCTGTTGAGTGTATGATCTTGCCTTTTGTACTGTGAAATGATTTCTGTTGGCTGACATGCATAAGTCATCTATGTGTTTCTGTGTGTGACTGGTGCTTTTCAAAATCCTGCCATTCTGCTGGAGGGTAGGGAGGCCCTGCAAAGGGATCTGAACAGACTGGACCGCTGGGCAAGGTCCAATGGCATGAGGTTTAACACAGCCAAATGCCGGGTCCTGCACAACAACCCTATGCAGAGCTAGAGACTGGGTGAGGTCTGTTTGGAGAGCTGCCAGGAGGAGAGGGACCTGGGGGTGTTGGTCGACAGCCAGCTGAACATGAGCCAGCAGTGTGCCCAGGTGGCCAAGAAGGCCAATGGCATCCTGGCTTGTATCAGAAACGGTGTGACCAGCAGGTCCAGGGAGGTTATTCTCCCTCTGTACTCGGCACTGGTGAGACCGCTCCTTGAATACTGTGTGCAGTTCTGGGCCCCTCAGCACAAGAAGGATGTTGACGCTCTGGAGAGTGTCCAGAGAAGAGCAACGAAACTGGTGAAGGGGCTCGAGAACAGGCCTTATGAGGAGCGGCTGAGAGAGCTGGGGCTGTTTAGCCTGGAGAAGAGGAGGCTGAGGGGAGACCTCATTGCTCTCTACAAATACCTGAAGGGAGGTTGTAGAGAGGAGGGAGCTGGCCTCTTCTCCCAGGTGTCAGGGGACAGGACAAGGGGGAATGGCCTCAAGCTCCGCCAGGGGAGGTTTAGGTTGGAGATTAGGAAGAAGTTTTTTACGGAAAGGGTCATTAGGCACTGGAATATGCTGCCCAGGGAGGTGGTTGATTCGCCTTCCCTGGGGGTGTTTAAGTTACGGGTGGACGAGGTCCTTAGGGACATGGTTTAGTGTTTTGTGGGAGTGGTTGGACTCGATGATCCAGTGGGTCTCTTCCAACCCGGTGATTCTGTGATTCATTTACAAATGTGACTGCTGTAACTGGAACAGCTTTTTTATATTAAGGCAAGTCATGAAGCTGTGGAATAAGACTGACCTCCGGAATGACACATGAATAATCTGCTGGTAACCTCCCTTTTGTCTGATGCATTTTTTTCCCTAACTACTCTTTCATGTGATCATTTTGAATCTCTTTAACAATTTGGTTCTCATGCAGCTTATCTCTTTCTTTGTGGCAGTGTATTAAATATTTCAGTCAAAAGAGATAAAATTTACTGCACTTCCCCATAGAAATTCAGCTCTTTTTATCAAAGGAGACTGGTCCGTCAGACATGCTCCTTTTTTTGCCAGATTTCCTTGAATTTTTAGTCTAAAACATAATGGAAATAACTAGCTGTTTTTTGTGTGCTGCTGTATTAAAAAGACAGTTTGGTGGGGTTTTGCCTTTCTTGGTTTTGGGGGTGTGGGTTTGGGAGGGTCAGGAAAAGAAATGTGTGGACTAACAGCTAACAGCACTACTAGTGGAGGTTAGTCCTGCACTTAAGTGGATAAAGAAAAGCACCAGGAAGATCAAAACAAGAATGTGGCATGGCATTTATGTTCTTCAAGCAGCCTTTTGATAGCCATTTGCATTAAAGTGTCTACAGGCTCCCAAATACATGTATCTTTCCTCTTAAGTCTTCTGCTTCCACTGAATCAATTTATGATTTAAAAAAGTCTTGAAACCTGACATATATTTGGCTTAAATAAACACTACCATTACATAAAATACCAGACTTTTTGTAAAGGCAGGCACTGTCATTTCTGACAAGTTTGACAACTTAGTTGAATCTTCATGAAACAAAAGAAGCACGTACTGAATATATTTGACAAATTCTGCTAACAGAGGATGGCTCCCATCCTGTCTTTTATGGAGAACTTAGTTTTTCTTCTCCTTTCTGCATATATGAAAGCTGCTGGAAAGATACAAGTGTCCTTCAGGTCAGGGAGAAAGAGAAAGAAACTTGTAATAGTGACAGATGAAGGAGCACAAACAGGAAGAGCTGAACTTTGTGTGGCAAAGGAGGTCTATGTAGCATTTTCTCAGATCAGGCACTCACACTTGACAGTAATTTTTTTAAGTATTAATACTAACCAGGAACTGTAGACTATAGAGGGTGTAATTTGTTTCTAATTCTGTATCCTGATAGGAAGCTTGGGCACATCAGGATTCTGTAGCCAGATGCAATCTTTTTTAGCCATAGTGACCCTTCCTTATTGAAGAGTGACAAACATTTGAAGGTACCTTAGTTTATTTTTAAACAGAGTTTCAGGGTTTCCATAAAAAGGTAAGGAATGTCTTAATGACAAATAGAATAATCAGTTAGTCTTTTTGTACTGCATATATATGTCAAACAGTATAATTTGCAGGTTTTGTGCTCTTTAAAACTACCTTGTACTGCCACAGAGGAGAAAGAAAAGCAACTACTTCACTGCTGTTGACTGGACAGGACATTGCACATAGCCATGCAGCTGCTGGTAGCAGAACCTTGCCTTTCAGGAAGGTACTCATTTTAGAGTTTGCTGAAGTTAAAACCAAACTACTTTTCCAGGTTCTGTTCCCTAGGGGGAATACAGTCTAGATCTTTTCTTCTTCGTGATCACTGCAACCACACCAGTAATGACCACAGATACAAACTACACCTTGTAAGATTGCATTATTTTCTCAATTCTGTGCAAATGTTTCCAATTATGCTGCTCACTGTCATAAATTTCTTCATAAGGGCTCACGTTCTCTGCTTTTAACCAACAGTGCAGTGACAGTTTTTACCACTATGTAGAAATACTTCTACATAAGGATTTTAAAATTAAGCAGGCTTTTAAAAGCTAGCTGTTGTCAGGTTATTCTCTGAAGGTATCTTCACTCTGTTATCATCACTGTATCATTTGTAGAAGTTGGGTGAGCAAAGTTCTCTCAGGAAAAATCCAAATGAAACTATTTGTCTTACAACCTTTCTTTCTCACATATCATCTCCCTAGCCTATCACTTTGTTCCTCTGAAGGACATTTCATACTTCTAACAATTCAGTAAATATTGTAGAATTGAACTGGTTTAATGGGTAGGATGGGCAAAAGGCTGAACCAGTATGAATTAGTGCGTGGAAGTCTTCTTTCAAAACTTCTATAATTACTAAGGACCTTCTTACTGTAGAGGAGCTTAAAAAATTATGTAACTGTTTTAATTATGATACATGTACATTCTGTTTTGTTATACACTTCAAACTAGAATGTAATTTGGAGTAAAGATTTTAAAGGTGAGGGCACTCCTAATCTTTCCTAAGATTCCTCTCTATATCTAGTTAGTTATAAAACATATTCGATAAAAAATTACTATGCAATTATGTATTGTTGCATATTTAGCTTTAAAATTTGTGCTGGAAAGTGAATCTGTTGCACAGTGTTTTGTGCAAGAGTGTTTAGAAGCAGTGTTGGCTAAATTGCTTATAAACAGTAAGATAGTAGCTGTGTTCTCCAGAGCAGAAGTTCCCCAAGGAGAGCTAGTCACAAGGAAATAGCTCATCAGTGCATTATGTGTTTAATTTTAAGCATATATTTTACCTTGGCATTACAAGTCATAATTATCTGACTTTACAACTGATTTGAGGAAGCTCACCTGCCAAGATGCAAAGTTTAAAGTAATCAGATAGCAGAAAGGCAAAATGTTCCTCTAGATAAGGAATGATGAGCAAAGACTGGGAAAGCATCCTTTCAGGTCTGTCACTAAATAAAATTTATATTCAAACACTGGAAAATACCAAAGACAACTCCAGTATTGTTTTTAAAAAATGGTGCAGTTACTCATACTACACAATCTGTTGAAAAAAACCTCTGAAAACTTGTTGCAAATGTGTATTTACAGAAAAAAATCCAAACCAAAACAAAGGAAAAACATAGCTGAAGGTTAAAGCTATAATGTAGAAAGAAGTATAAACTAGATCACCTTACGTGGGCAGTTTCTTCAGGCAGCAAAATGCTTTAGTTTTAACAGTGTGGTGATGACATTGCAGCTATTTTGAAGAATATGGAGGAGCAGTTGGGGTTTTACAATGTTTTCTTATCTCACTCCTAATTATTAAACACCAACTTTTGTTTTCTGGAGTATGAATGTATGCATCATTTAACAGGGTAGGCAAAAATTCAAAAGAAGATTTTAAATGCTGGCACCCTTCCTGCACCTGGGGCACAACAACCCTATGCAGAGCTAGAGACTGGGTGAGGTCTGTTTGGAGACCTGCCAGGAGGAGAGGGACCTGGGGGTGTTGGTCGACAGCCGGCTGAACATGAGCCAGCAGTGTGCACAGGTGGCCAAGAAGGCCAATGGCATCCTGGCTTGTATCAGAAACGGTGTGACCAGCAGGTCCAGGGAGGTTATTCTCCCTCTGTACTCGGCACTGGTGAGACCGCTCCTTGAATACTGTGTGCAGTTCTGGGCCCCTCAGCACAAGAAGGATGTTGACGCTCTGGAGAGTGTCCAGAGAAGAGCAACGAAACTGGTGAAGGGGCTCGAGAACAGGCCTTATGAGGAGCGGCTGAGAGAGCTGGGGCTGTTTAGCCTGGAGAAGAGGAGGCTGAGGGGAGACCTCATTGCTCTCTACAAATACCTGAAGGGAGGTTGTAGAGAGGAGGGAGCTGGCCTCTTCTCCCAGGTGTCAGGGGACAGGACAAGGGGGAATGGCCTCAAGCTCCGCCAGGGGAGGTTTAGGTTGGAGATTAGGAAGAAGTTTTTTACGGAAAGGGTCATTAGGCACTGGAATATGCTGCCCAGGGAGGTGGTTGATTCGCCTTCCCTGGAGGTGTTTAAGTTACGGGTGGACGGGGTCCTGAGGGACATGGTTTAGTGTTTTGTGGGAGTGGTTGGACTCGATGATCCAGTGGGTCTCTTCCAACCCGGTGATTCTGTGATTCTGTGATTCCAGGAGAAGAAGAGAAGCCTGACATGGAGCAGATGCCATGATTATTTTTTTTCCTATAAAACCAAAGACTTCATTGTTTGATGTTTTTAGACTTTCTGCAGTTTGACAATAGTGGTGATTTGGCACACATCTTACAGGTCTGTGGGTTTGTTTTTCTTTCCAGGGCTTAATTTCTATATCCATAATGGGATATCAGTAGTGCGCGCATAAATCCACTCATTCTGAAAGAAATATTTTAGCATATGTTTGTAATCATGGCTATTTTATTCTGAGTGTCTCCAACAATGGACATAGCAGAGTACTCCTCTAGGCAAGTTGTGCTAGTGCATAAATACAATTATGACTGAAAATACTTTTCCTTCTGTTGAAGTGGAATTTACTCTATTTCACTGTGTGCCCATTGCCCTTTGTTCTGTCACTGGGAATCACTGAGAAGAGCCTCTGTATTTCTTTCAGTCCCAATCAGTTGTTTATATACATGGATGAGGTCTCCCTGGGCTTTTTCTTCAGTCCTAATTCTCTCAGCCTCTCCTCACATGGTAGATGCTGCAAGCCCTTCACCATCTTCATGGTCCTTTACTGACTCTATCCAGTGGCTCCACATCTCTCTTATAGTGGGGAGCTCAGAACTGGACACAGGTCTCCAGATGCAGTTGCACCAGTGCTGAGCAGAGGCAAAGGATTACCTCCCTCCACTTGCTGGCAATGGTCTTCTAAAGTGCTCAGGATGCCCTTGATCTTTGCTGAAACAGTAGTTTGCTGGCTCTTGGTCAGCTTTGTTGTCCACCAGGACCCCAGGGCCTTTTCTGACAAGACGCATTCCCATTACTCAAGGCTCTGGCCTTGACTGGAGCCTGAAGTTATTCCTCCTCAGGGACAGGATTGGGTGGTTTTTTTTTAACTAAGTGAGGTTCCTATTAGCCCATTTCTCCAGCCTGTTACAATCCCTCTGAACCTATCAGCCACTCCTCACATATCTGTAGGTTTGTGCAGAAATTACTGTATGAAGAAAACTCTATTTCCTTTCTCAAGATACTTAAAAAATTTTCTATTTATGATCTAATCTGATCCTGCATGTTGTTTTTTTTGTCAATATCTTCATTGCATTCCACACTGAGAAGGACAAGTCCTCCTTTCTCTGTCAGCTCTGAAGTCTTTAAATATGTAATTGAAACAGTCAATTAACATCTGAAGTTCTTAATGTTATGAAGAGGAACCAGGAGACTGATCACCTGATCAGATTCAGTGATATCAGATCTACCTGATAACACAGCTCTCAGGTCCTGTAGATTGCAGGCTAGGAAGGTCTGATCTCTGTGGTCAGTAGCATGCCAGTGCATTGCTACCTTTCAGGGATTTGATTGCGTGTTAAACTATATCAAGATGTACAAAAAAGCTAGGCTTTTTCTTTCTTTCTTGGAGCAGATCTTCATTCATAGTTTCATGGAATGAAAACATTTGATATGAATGTAATTTGAATACTTTTTTTAAAAAATAACAGTGGAATAACCCTCAATTGTATGTAAGATGCACAATAAAATGAAAAAAAAAAGGAGGGGGAGGTAACATTTGCTTGTGGTGTATGTTTAAAGGTATTCAAATATGTGGTTTTGGACAAAGAATGTTCAGAGATTTTTTTATAATGCTCATGAAGGAAATGATGGAAACATCTTGTAATTTACCCTATAAGAGTATGCTGAAATTCAGTTTGAGAGGTTTTTTATAAAATGTTTCTTAGTGGCCCGTGTTTCTTCTTAGGTGTAAAAGCCTGCACTTCTTCATTTAAATAAGCAGTTTTAAACAAATTCAGCTAACTTACAGTGAAGTGCTCATT
Organism: Piaya cayana; assembly: GCA_013389865.1. Taxonomy (NCBI): domain Eukaryota; kingdom Metazoa; phylum Chordata; class Aves; order Cuculiformes; family Coccyzidae; genus Piaya; species Piaya cayana. Next base: position 30,230 of record WAAB01020776.1, on the reverse strand, counting down.
CCAAATACTTGGGATATACTTCAGGGAAGTCTTCAGTCCCTTGTTTCTTTTCAAGGTGAGAACTTTTCTATTGTGAGTTTTCATTCTTTGAAATTCAAAGTGAGATTCTAATACGTGGTGATTCTAATTCCTGTTGAGGAAGAGAAAATAATTTACTGGGTTGGATAGCATTAATTTACACAAGTATATGTGAAATTAGTCTAGACAGTTCTTTTCAATAAACTCTGCTACTTGAATTGACCTTTGATTGCAGGATACTTTCAAAGCTAAATAGAAATGCCTAAAAACCTGCAGCTACTTTTGTAATCAGTGTTTCCCTGCCTGCACTGCATGGCATTTTGGTTACAGACACATTGCAAATTCATATAAATGAAGTAGGATTTTATGTATAAGGAATATTGCAGAACCAATGTTAGCTTTTCAGCATTGCAGGCCAGTCTGATCTCTGACCGCCACTGGGTGTGGCAGCCGCCTGCCAGGAAGACTAAGTTCCATTTCCAATCCACTTGAAGGCCAGTATAACTACTGGCTGGATAACAGCTGCCCTCCTTCCCCATGACCCCCAAGGGAGCACCAAAACCTCCACCCTTTCCCGTTGTTCTTTCTTTTTGGTTATCTTTGAGGAAGTGTCTTGGTAGGGAGCTTCTCTGTGCATCTCCTGGGAAATCTGGCACTTACTTACATTTACTGGCTAAGAACTGAGCCCTGGGTATGATTTTGTCCTATGTCTTTTAACTGCTTCAAGGGCCTGTTATGTTTAACCTTCACACAAATAAGAAATGTAACTTCCACATTTTTTCAAATAAGGTATTGAAACCTGCTGAATCACATACATGTCTGGAGGACAAACACAGGTGTATTCCATCAGGGACTTCTAATAGCAGCAATGAGAGAGGTATCCTGATGGCTAATGAAGGAAAAAAAATGGCTAAAAAGTCCATTTGAAATGCAGAAAACTACAGAGAAGACAGTACTTGGCGCATTAATATATACATCAGAGTAATGAAAAATAAACAAAATGTACTAAACTGTAAGTATTTCTTTCAACTTTCTGTGTACCAGCAGGTATTTGGCAACTTATGAATTAAAATATTTAGCCTCATATTTAGGTCATGCTTCAATATTGTTGTTTGACTTTGTTGACAGCTCTTCTGTATGAAAGGTAAAAATGGCTAAAGCTTCCAGCTATGAGTGCTGGAATAGAGGAAGGGAGAATAGAGCAGTGTATGCAGAAGGTGATTAGATACTGTAGTAGGCAGGGGCTTGTCGCCTAGCTGTATCCATGAGAAACACATCAGAAAGCAGAATTTGGGAAAAATAAAATTGTACCTGTGTGGAGTTGCAGGTAAACAACTTGTAAGTGAAGGAGTGTTTCTCAAATTCAAAAATCATGGTTGCAGTTAGAATTGCAAATATGAAAAAAAAATATCATTGCACTTACCTTTCTCTGTAGTAAAAGGGTTAAGATATTTCTATTATAATCCCCCAAAGGAACATTATTGTCATGAAGTTAGTAATGAAATTACATCCCTGGCTTTAGAAGGGTTACTCAAAATTGCAACCAATTCACTGTGATCTGCGGGGAATGACTTTTAAATCTGCTGTTTTGTACAGCATGTTTTTCATAAAGGTAAACACAAATATTTTTATAGTAATGCTCCAGTTGCATTATGATGTTTGAGATTTTATACTTTATAAACCAGATATACTTACTTTTAGAAGATATCTGTTTTATTCAGACAGTAGTGGAATGCAAAATTACAGTGTTAAATGAAGATTTTATACATGTTAATGAAATACTGCAGAACATGTAAATCAATACAAAGTGGAGGTAAATGAAAAGAACAATTTGCAGCCACCCTAATTTTCTCTCAAAATTAAGCAAATGGTCAGATAAGATGATGGACAGGCTTTGTGTGTATATTACTGTAGTGGAAGAAGTAAAAAGTGGCAAATATGTTTTTCTATAAAATAACAAAGGTGTCTAGTGCCATCTTCTGGAAGTGGCAGTGATGACTCAGAACACCCATGAGGTTTTAAACATGAGGTTTTAAAATGCATTTAGTATGTTTCATACAAACAAAAAATATAGTAGCTATAAAGCATAGAGAGAAGACATTGTGCAGCTCAGTAGTTCTTGCTGCCTATGGGATACCTACGGTCCTTTTCCAGTGCTGGTTTTCAATTTTTGGTAGCCCGAGATAGCTGGCAACATTTATCTCCTTTTCCCAGGAAATGATCTCATGTGAGGTGTCTAACACTTTGCACTAAATGCTTCTTAATGGTTCTTAATTGGGGATGTATCAATATTGTGGTGCCACAGCAAAGGTCTAGGTTAGTTTTCCCAGGAGCAGCCAAGCCGTAGAGCCATCAACGTGTAGAACAGTTGAGTGGATGGCTGTGTGGGACTATGGTCCTGTCTGCTCTGTGAGATCACTGGCAGGTTTTGCCATTCCTGGCAAGTTCTGTTTTCACTGCCATTAAACAACTGCATGTTTTCTCAAGTGTTTCCTTGCTCATTTCTTCAAGTAGAGACATGCCACATTTTACTTTAAAAAAGAACATGTCCAGGTCCATTGTTAAGTGATGAAATTAATTCCTCTTTTTGCTATTCCCTTATTTCTTTGACAGTGGAGAGTTCACAGTGTGGTTCTGAAGCTTTTGTACCATGATCATATAATTTTTGTAATTCAGGCCTGCTACTTCCTTGAAAGGGCTTAGAAAATAACAGAACAAAAGAAACACCACAAAACAAGATTGTAAGATTGTAGATGTTGTTGCTCTGAGTCTTGGGTTTTTTACAATCAGACTAGTAGGCTAGTAATTTTCTATACTTACTGCAGGCTTCACTTTCTTAGAATTTAGTGATTCTCCCCTTCTCACAGTGGTTTTGAGACAGACCTCAGGGTCTTGATGGGGAAGCTCTTGTGCTTTTACAGGAGGTACAGAATGACTGAGGACAATACAATTGCAGATAATGGTAATGAATGGGCAGAAAATCTTTATTTTATTTTTTGTGCAAGTGCTGCACAGGAATGCATTCAACAGTTAATACTGAAATAAACTAATAGACAGATGCTTTCCTTTTTTTTTTTTTCCCCCCCTAGAGAGCATAGCTTCCTAAATGCTGGGATGGAGGCAGGTTGGGGGCTTTGGGACTTTTGTTTGTTTTTTTATTTCAAATTAATTTGTAGCAGAGAAAGTAAGTTATCTGCTTGCTGTCTTCCCTCAAGTGTGGCTGTAATAGGATGCTGCTTGCTATGTTGGTGGCTGGAAAGCTGCTGGCCAATGTATCTTAATCAAGTTGCAGCAGGGATACCACAATTACTCATATTTTGTAATGTACTAGTGTCTGACTGGTAATGTGAGGAAAGTTTTTGCTAATCACCTTTCTATACACAGCAGCATATAATTTTTTCCCCTAAAATACTGTTTGTGTTCCATGTCCTTAATCTCATCTCAACATATATTAATGGTTGCATAGAGCAATGTAGCTCTAAGCCCCCTTTTTAGTTGTCAATTAAAGCATACAAGGCCCAGTAACAAAGCGTCACCCTGTGATGACACTGTATCCGCTGTAGTGTAGCCTGAGTTGGCTATATGGTACCAAAAGAGAGTTAAATGCACCTAATATTATTTAATTTTAAACTAAGTCCTAATGTGTTGTCACTGGCTTAAAAGGCTGTTTTTTCTTTGAGTGTCACTGTTATTCTTCAAAGATTATATTATGCAATGATGTAGAAATTAAATAAGGCATGGGTAGAAACATTTCTGGTTTAAATACATGAGGAAAAATATTGCTTTTCTAATTAAAGAAATGGAGAAGTAGGAAAGAAAACTTATTACCAACATGTTGAATTTTGAGATGAAAAGTCAGATGTCATTTATAGTTAAGCAAAATTAATTGAAAATAGTAATTAAAAAAATCCTCAACCAACCCTCAGTTATAATTCAGTATTCTCATGAGAACACCAGGATGGTTCACTTTGCAGAAGAAAAATTACTGTATAAATGACTCAGTCTTGTAACGTGTGTGTGTGCATGTGTGTGTGTATACGTATATATTAATGTTTTGCAGTGTGAAACCCATATAGAAAACAATTTAAAAGTGTCATGGAATACACAGGGCCTGAGAGTGTAGAAGTAATACCCTCTTGAGAAGTGATGAGGGTGTTCCATCTCCAGTAGGTAGATTTTGTAAAGCTGGATTGCACTTTAATATTTACTGCTGCAGGTGAATATTGAGATGATTGAAAATAGCGTATCCTTTTGGAAATTAGAAGGGGAGGTGTTCTTTGAGGGAGTGGTGGGATCCCAGAGTCCTCATTGACTGTAATGTTGATGTGTGCTCAAACAATAATGACTCAGTAAATTAATTCATGTGAGATTATGATAGAAATATGCTTGTATATGATTAAATGACTACAGTATAATTGAAAGCTCCTGTAAACACAACAGTGTATGATGATCTCTATATGCAAGGTAATTTCATGTCAAATGATTAGCGAAGTTGCTTCATTGTCTGTTGATAAGTATATAGATGCATGTAGGAGTGTCTTGTCTGTGCAGCCACACAAAGAAATTATTCTAATTGCTCTCTAATAATTTTCTGTTTAGTCAGAATATACTGAAATGTTTTTCTGGTAAATAGTGCATGTGCTATACAGAGCAATTATGTAAAATATGCACATGCAATATATACATTTATTAAAAGCACACATTTCCTACACATTTAAATAGCTTAAGCTAGTTTTCTCTTTTTATTTGCAGCTTCAGAGAAAAATGTCACATTCTCCTGAAAATATGTGTTCACTTTAATTATAAATGTAATTGTTATAATATTTACTTCTCAGCAGCATTTGGTGGTTTATTTAGGAATACTTGTAGCTGGGAAATCATTCCTACTGCTCATCACTGAAAACTTTTTGTCTCAATGCAGTCTGCTTCACTTAAAACATCAGGTTAATTCTTTATTGTGGCAATATTACAGTCTTGGGAGGCTTTGTGCCTGTAATATGGGAAGTTTCTTTTATTGCAAGTACTAATCCTGGTGTTTTCCTCAGAAATATTATCATAATTTTTGCCTATTTGTTGCTCTCAGCAGTTCATATTCTGTCTTTCATTATCCTCACACTTTCTGACTTGCTCAGGTTACACATCATTCCTGGTTTTCTGTTCAAATGTAGTAAGTAGTTCTTAAGTAGTTTAGTTTGACATATTTGTCACTACTCCTATTTAATTAAATGAAGCACTGTCAATATTGGGCACAATTTTTTCTAGGTTACTATCTTATCTACTTACTTTTTATCATCCTTACCAGGCCTTTTTACATCTTTAATGAGGGCTTGATAAACTGTTTCCATTTCCCCCCTGTATGTTCCTCTGCTTCTGTCTAGGAGCTCAATACCTTGAAATGTTCTCTGGAGGTTAGTTTAACAGGATAGTCTACAAGCTTTCAGAGTGAACCATAGTGTTTTCTCCATATGGGTCTTCATTACAAAGACAGATCAATGCCTACTTGTATTTATTTAAAGTAAGAGTCTCTTCTATTTTACCATTTCTAAAATATTTCTCTGAGCCTAAGTTCTGATGGGAAGGACAAATTAGACCTCTAGTATTTCTACAATATTTTGTAATATTTGGGGATTTTAAAGCTTGGCAACGCCAGCACATGAGACATATCTGATGCCAATCACCTACAGTTTAATAAAATAAATTTTGTATTTTTACTGACTTTTGCAGGGACGTAAGGGACAAAAATGGAAGTGCTACAGTCCTCAAAGTGATGCTGTCCTCAAAGAAGTGTTACAACATGTGTTTAAAAATCATACTTGTACAAAGACAGTTTCTTGTCAAATCCATTAGAACAATGAGAATAATCCATGGAACTGCTATAGCTAACTGACATCACTGTTGAATCAAAAAGGCTGAAATGGAATAATTTGTATTTTAGCTTCCCTGATTTCACTTTCAAATTGTTCTATTTGGGGCATGTAGGAGTAGCTGTTGTAATGTGAATGCCTTATGTAGAGCATTTTATTGAATTCTAATTCAGTTCCTCATTTGGATAAGGTATTTAGGTCTGAGAAAAAGAGGCAATACTGAGGGTTGGCCTAAGTTCATCAAGTGTGTTATCAACACCTGCAAATGATGGGCAAGGGTCAGAAAAGCTAAGATCAATTGGCCTTTATGTACGGACAAGGAAATTTAATATTTCAAAGGTGGCACTCTTGAGTGTTTAAAAATTAATTGCTTCTCACAGATTACATAATATAATTTCAGATTTCTTTTAATGTGCTTTGCTTTTTTAGCATGAGCAGTGTATATGAATTCCCTACTAAATCTTCATTCATGTGAAGTATCCCATTTCAGCTGGAGATATTTACACAACAAATATTCACAACTCAAACAGTGGGAGTGAAAATCTCATATTAACTGTCTTGAGAGTTGGCAAGCAGTTTTCATTCCTATTTAATACAAATTGCCACATCTCAATGAAAGTAGCAGAAAGAAAACTTCCTGTTGCTCTGTTCTTAGCTTGTAGTAATTTATGCTCCAATAGCCCACAGTAGGTATAATACTAATTGGAGAAAAAGGAAACAAAAACCTCAGTAGAACAATTGTGAGAGAAAAGAGCTAATACAAAGGAGAAAAAGAAAAATAATTTTAATACAGACACTATGCATGTGTAAGTGATTAAGCAAGTGAAAGGAAAGCACCTTTTCTGCCTTTTTTTTTCCCTTCAAAAATATGACATAGTTGAGAATGGACCACCTATTACTAGAAGGAATACCAGTGAAAACAAGTAGCTTTTTCCAATAAGGAAAAAATAACAGTTTCTGGTTCGAACTTTTACCCCTAAACTATTAACAGATAAGTTGCAATCAAAAAACATGTTGAGATTTTGTGCTGCTTTTCAACATCCTTGTCAGAATCAGTGGTGACACTAATAAATATATTCAGGTGATGTACCTATTCTTAGATTAAAAAAGTGTTCAGTACTTAATGAGCTTTTTGAAAGCTAATGAGAAAGCTGATAGTAGGATGAAGATCAGAGTGAAAAATCATTTTTTGTCCCATCTAGCTAGGGAATATACTAGGAAGGGTTCCCTTAGGCGCTGATGGATATTTAATATACTATTTAAATGTCCCTACTTGGGTGATGTTCTTGTTGCTTCCCATACTTATGGGCAAGAGCAGTGTTTGTTCTTAGTTCTTTAGGATCTATAATTAACATTAATTGGTGAGTCATATAACATTCTGCTACAAGAAATGACAGACTTAACTCTTCTGCCACTTCAATTGCTTACTGTCTTAAGTATTTCCAAAGGTAATCTTTCTAATAAATCAGTAGAAGCATCACTCCTGTGTTTATGCAAGCTCTAGATAAATTTTGTGCATCTTCAAGAGGCCTCTTTTACTGTAAAGAAACACCTTTCCTGTTCTCATCCCTTTAGCATATCAATTGTATCTTTTGCATATCCAAGCTTTCAATCAATGTCTACATAATAACTGAATTTTGTTATTTGCTTACTTCTCAGAGGGTACCATATTTTAACTGTAATTAGAAGCATCTGCTTAGAAACTACTATCTCTGCTTCTAAAAACTTATTTATCTTCCTACCATCTCTTTGTTGTGTTTCTGATATGTCCAGTCTAAGTGACAAAAAAAATTCTATAAAGTTTTAAAAATTGAAGTTAGTTATAATTTGGTTGCAGTTTCTTCTCAAATACATTGTGTTTTATGAACTTGTTAATTTGATATAGTGAAGTCTTAAAATAGTCTTGCATCACAGGCAGAAAGGAGCAAAACTGAGGATTTATGTAAATAAAGGATGTATCTAGGCTGCAGATTAGACTAGAACACTCATAATTAGCTTTATTAAAGTCTGTTACAAAATCCCTCTGAGACAAAATGCTGCCCTATGTAAGCTGAGATAATATATGTAGTTGATCAGATGGGCTAAGACCCAGCTAGAGATTAGATTGGCCAAGACTGTGAAAGGCAACAAAAAATCTTTCTATAAATACCTTAACAAGAAAAGTCCCTATTGGATGTGAATGGGACAACCATGATAAGGGATGAGGACAGGGCTGAGGTACTTAATGCCTTCTTTGCCTCAGTCTCTGATAGTAAGGAGAGTTGTTCCTTGTATGTATACTCCCAGGAGTTAGAGGAGCAGAATGGGGCTTTCATGCTCCAAGAGGAAGCGGTTAGAGACTTGCTTGCCCAGCTAGACACCCACAAGTCTATGGGATNTCTTGCCAAACTAACCTGATCGCCTTCTATGACAAAGTGACTCGGCTGCTGGATGAGGGAAGGGCTGTGGATGTGGTCTTCCTGGACTTCAGCAAAGCCTTTGACACAGTTTCTCACAGCATTCTGCTACGGAAACTGTCAGCCTCTGGCCTGGACAGGCACACACTCTTCTGGGTGGAAAACTGGTAGGATGGCCGGGCCCAGAGAGTGGTGGTAAATGGTGTTGAATCCAGCTGGAGCCCAGTTACAAGTGGGGCAGTGGTGACCAGCCAACGTTTCTCTCCTTTTGAGCAAAACTTATCAAAAGTAAGTGTCATTACTGTAAGGAAATACAGCAACTGTGCTGAAGTTAGGCTTTCTGAGGGAAGATATTTTGCATGCTAATCTTATTAGTAGAAACAAAAAAAAAGCTGTTCTAATTACTTCGGTCAAGATTAAAAGGGCAAAGGGAGCTATATTACTGAAGATGGATTTTGACAACATAAGAATTTGATCCCTCTCCCTGTCTTCCCCTAGTTTCTTTGGTGAATAACTATGTGAAGACTTCTGACTATGGTAATCTTGGGTATGACCAAAGCATGGACACTGAGAAATAATGTGTTCCTGATATACAGTTTATCACAAGTTTTTAATTTCCCTGAAAAAAATTCAGTTAGCAGAATTCTTCACTATTTTGTATCTCCATTTTATTTGTTTTTGCATGAACAAACATGCATAATTACACACATGTCTAGAAGATAAATTGTAAAAATGAAATCTTATAATATTTAGCTTGTGAGTTCATATCCTTGCTATAATAAGAAACACTTCTCATGGGTCAAAGCAGTGGTTCCTTTGCCTCAGTAATCTCTCTCATCACAGGCAGTAGAAAATAATACAATACTAAGAATCAGAGATTTATCCCACCTCCACCTGAGACAGGCTGATAAGTGTCCCTTCTTTTTGTGGGATGCATGCTGCTGTTTTTTAAAAGCTTCTGAAAGAAAAATGAAATTATTAGCTCAATAAGGGATGTGTATCTCCATAGGAAAAAAACCCCATTCTATTTCATCAGGCCTAATATTGCTCAGAAGAAATGAAAATGAGAACTAAAAAATGACCTACTGCTTCAGTTGTCTCAGTAAGAGTGTTTCAGCTAGCAGAGCAATTTTTGTACTTGCTCAGGAGAGTGGGAGAAATCTCTAACTTTGCTAAAACCTGTCAATCGTTGCCTGAATATCTGTACATTAAAATCTGTGTTTTACAATAAAAGTGCAAAAAGCTCTTTCCTTGGTCTTTAAATATCTTCCTTTATGTCTTAATCAGCATGATGGGGCTCCAGAAGGTGAGAACTGACCTTAGGGCACAAAGCCCACAGTTGAATACTGTTGTATACTAAAAACTATTGTATACAGCGTACTGAAGTGTGGTTTTAAAAAGGACTAGAAATATCTTTGCTTTTTCTACATTGCAAGTAGAATTGATGAAACTATTTTTTTCTTTAGGGAAGAAATGTATAAAATTGCATTTCTATAGTCTGATTTCTGAAAATAGTCTCATAATACAATATATATTATTTTAAGAAATTTGACAAAAACAAGAGTTTAGAAGGTATGTTGGTGATGTTTTAAACATGGTATTTTTTTTCTTATCAGATTTTTTAAAAAACCCACCCTAAACTCCAAACTTAGATTTTTCTGAGGGAAATTTCTTACTTCACAGAAGTGTGAACTAAGAAATCTTCATTTCCTCACTTGTACAGTCTCCTTACAACGAAGTTGAGCTTTACTCTAAAACATGCAGCTCACTTAGAATAACTGTTTAACAGTCATAAGCATATATAAATTTGATTGAGACTAGTACTCCTGTGAGGTGGCACATGCTTAGTGATGCTAAAAGCAAGTTTTTATAGTGAAGTAGTCATTGTTTGAGACTTCTAGTAACTAAATATCTTGAATTGCCTGCAAAGTTTTCTTAGTGCAGCTGATATGGTAAGAAGGGTGATGCAGGATGTGCTGCCCTGGGACTTCATTTGTGTTTCTTGGTATGTATTGTAAAGAACTGGCATGAACAGGAAACGATTGTGGCAAGTCACGGTAATTAAGGACATGTGCAGAAAAAGGAGGAAGTGTGCCTTCCTAAAGAAAACATAAAACTGCAGAAAGCAAGCATGACAGTGATGGTCATAGTTGCAGTACTGGTGTCTTCTGATTGTCACTCAGCTCTGCTGAAAGGTGCCGTGACCTGACTCTGCCTGTAGCTAGCACTGCTTGGCAAGAAGAACACCTGTCTTTCCCAAGACAGGTATTCATCTTAGCAATGCCTCTTAAGGTTCTAAACAAGTGTTGATTGTTTCATTGCCGCTGCCATACTTATATAGTCTACCTTTTTCATATTTTGTGTGATGGGTGTGATGTAAGGAATTAAAACCATGGAGTTTAATGTTTCTTCAGCAATTTTGTGGATTTCTAGCTAGAAGAAACGTAACTATGCAGGTCTTAGACAACCTGATCTAGCCTATAAACTAGCATTGCTTTGACTGGGTGACCAGTGTCTTCAGACCAAAATGAAATAGAGGTTATATAATTTCTTAAGCTGTATGATGAAGTAATTTGAAGAAGGTCAAGCTGTCTAAAATTTTCTTGTGTACAGGAAGAAGCAAGAGCTTGTATCATAATAACATTTTAGAATTTGTGTCTGAAATCACCAGAAGAAGAAAGTGAAATCCTGTTATTAATATAAAACTGCAAAGGAATTTAGTAAATGCCCATAGATAGAGAAGCTGTTATGCAAAACAAGCCAGCAAGTGTGTCTGCTTGTGTATATGTGTGCGTGTTTTCAATTTCTACCTCTAGAGCTCCTTTCATGTTCTTCTATTATATGTATACAATAATGAATTCCTGGTATTTTAGTGTGCTAGTTTTACTTATATTGCCTTATGGAGTGTCCAGAGAGGACACTCCTGCTAATCACAGAATGATAGGGGTTGGGAAGGAGATAATCTAGTCCAACCCTCCTGCTAAAGCAGGTTCACTTAGAGTAGGTTGCACAGAGACATATCCAAGTGGGTTTTAGATAGCTCCAGAGAAGGAGATATTCCACAGCCTCTCTGGTCAGTCTGTTCCAGTGCTCTGTTATCTTAACAGTAAAGGAGTTTTTCCTTGTGTTCAGATGGTACTTACTGTGTTCCAGTTTATACACACTGGCCCTTCTCCTGTCACTGGGCACTGCTGAGAAGAGTCTGTCCCCATCTTCCTGACTCCTGCCCTTAGATCAGCATCAATAAGGTCCCATCTCAGTCTTTTCCAGGCTAAGCAGATTAAGCTCCCTTGGCCTCTCATTGTTAAGAGAGGTGCTTCAGTCACGTAATCACCTTTGTGGCCCTCTGGTGGACTCCTTCCAGTAGTTCCTCGCCTTTCTTGAGCTGGGGAGCCCAGAACTGGACACAATATTCCAGATGGGGTCCACACATAGCAGAGTAGAGGGGGAAGAGGAAGAAGTGCTTGAATATTGCCCAGGTCTCTTGGACAGCCCCCCCCCCCCTTCTAAAACCCTATCCCATAGGATTCCTCTAAGTCTTTGAAGAGGCTAAAGTTAGCTCTTCTGAAGTTCAATTTTGTAATCCTGCTTTTTCCATGCAGGATCCTGAACTTCACAATCTCCTAATCACTGCAGCCAAGGCTGCTTCCAGCCTTCACATCACCAACCAGACCTTTGTTTGCTAGTACAAGGTCCAGCAGCATTACTCTTCTTGTCAGCTCCTCCACCATTTGTTTCACAAAGTAATCATCAATGCTCTGCAGGGATCTGCTGGACTCACATGTCTAGCTGTGTTTACTTTTCAGCAAATATCTTGTGTATATATATAAAAAATATATATACATATATATGTGTGTTACAGTGACTTGGAGCAGTCATTTTGTATTTAAGTAATGCTTTGATAGCTCTCTCTAATAGAATTTGGCTTATAGGAAAGTTATTAGTTTGGACTAAATGAGAGCTAGACTGTTAACTCTTTGTAAATTTATGAATAAGCGCTTGACTAGTATTATAAGTTAAACATTAATAGGTGTATTTTGCATATCATATTCTGTGAAGGACCTTAGTTATTGTCTGTTCCTCTAAATATCAGTGTTCTACCTACAGACTGACTGTTTTGGAAATTTGTGTAGTCAAATAGGTTCATACATACAATCTAGTATCATCTGAAGAACCAATTTACCTTCTGTTCTTCTCAGGTCTCATTTTAATTTTATCTTTTTCTTCACATTCCTGTCTTGTACCTCTTTCTAACCTTCTTCGCACCCACTCCTATGCACAGCAAATGGCTCTTTGAGTCAGAAGCTTTTGAAGTAATTAACATTTATAGCTCTGCCCCTTACTACTACTTACTCTCCTTGTCAGTCCTGCCTATTCTGCCAGTCTTTCAGGCTTGTCAGATGTTAGGTAGGTGTACAAGAAGCTCACCATATGCACTTTCTTTTGGCCCACCCACAGATCCATTGCCCTGTCTAATTTTCATGAGTCTGATGAAATACTCACCTTTTGTTTCTCTGCCTCTTTGTGCTATTAGTCAAAGGCTGCTACTACCCTTGTTCTCTCTTGATAATGCTATTTTATCCTTTCTTCTGTGCCTTTGATTGACATTTGTACCCACCAACTTCCCTACTGTTGTCTGAGAAGCAACCTCCACAAGAGTGTAAGTGGAAATATTTAGCCACCTTGAGTATTAATTTCTTCTGCTATTTTTTCTCTCCTTCCCTCCTTCTTCTTAGACAGCTAGTGATATGTCTCAATATGTAGTGGATATACCTGGCATTCTGTTTAGATGTGCTTGTTACTCCCTTTAAACATATGTAAACAAAATACTAAAAAGAATAGCTCTGATTCATCAGTTCAACAGTCCATTTAGGCAGATAAATAGCTGAGTTCTCACAATGTTTCAAAAAAGCTATTCTGTATATAACTACATCTTGGGATGTTAGAGATTCTCTGTATATTGACACTGTGAGTGCACTTGAAATGTGGCATGTATATGAATATGTCATCCCACCCAGTATTTACCATGGAATCATAGGATGGTTTGGCTTGGAAGGGACCTTAAAGATCATCTATTTCCAACACCCCTGTCATGGGCAGGGACACCTCCCACTAGGCCAGGCTACACAAAGTGCCATCCAATCTGGCCTTGAACACTTCTAGGGATGGGGCATCCACAGCTTCTCTGGGTAACCTGTTCCAGTGTCTCACCACCCTCATAATGCAGGAGTTCTTCCTTATGTCTAATCTGAATCTCCCACACCCTTCAATTTAAAGCCATTCTGCCTTGTCCTATCATTACATGCTGTCTCCACCCAGACAAAGGGGAGAGGAAAAGTGGTGTCCATTTGTCCGTGTAGCGATCCAGAGATTTAAGGGCTACTCCCAGGGTGAATATAAAATAGTATTTACAGGAGGCACAAAACCAAGCCGAGGTATGCAGCCGCCCAGAGTTACAGAAATAAACTCCCAGTGGCTTAAAACCCGTACAATCCAAGCAGACACGCATGCCGTGAGGTCAGGGGGAGAGGGGAGGTACGGAGAAAAGGCAGAAAGAGAAATAGAGACAGTATCACCCCATGGTCCGGTTGTGTGGTTTGGGCTGCTCCAGTGCAGGTCTGTATTTCAGTGCAGGCGCAACAGAGAGCTTGGAGAGGAGCACTCAAGGCTCCTGCCCAGCATGGTGGCTACGCATCCTGTCTGCATGGCCACAAGGTGACCGTCCCCCGTGACCGCGTGGTGACTTCCCCGGTCCACTGGCCGCATGGCGACTGCCTGGACTGCTAGCCACATGGTGACTCACTCCGCCCCCGCGCTTCCCCTTCTTTTCTGGCTCCACGAGAGAGCCGCCACAGAGTGGGGTGTGGACGGGAAGAGCTGACTTCAGGGGAAGCTGTGTGGTTATAATGCCCACTGTGACGAAATGTTTGAGGTAAAAAGAATTCAGGCCGCCCTGACACATGCCTTTGTAAAAGGTCCCTCCCCAGCTTTCTTGTAGGTCCCCTTCAAATACTGAAAGACTGTTTTAAGGTCTCCCCAGAGCCTTCTCTTCTCCAGGCTGAACAACCCCACTCACTTAGCCTGTCCTCACTGCAGAGGTGCTCCAGCCCTCTGATCGTATTCATAGCCCTCCTCTGGACTTGTTGCAATAGTTCCATGTTCTTCTTATGTTGGGGATTCCAGAACTAAACACAGTACTCCAAGTGTGGGGTCTCATGAGAATGGAGTAGGGAGGAGAATCACATCCCTTGACCTGCAGGCCATAATTCTTTTGATGCAGCCCAGGATATGATTTGACTTATGGGCTGTGAGCACACATAGCTGGCTCATATGGAACTTCTCCAGGACTTCTGTCAATCATGTCATCCTCTGTCCTGTATTGAAACCACAGATTGCCTCGACCCCAGTGTATGACTGTACTGGTCTTGTTAAACCTCACAAGGTTCACACAGACCCACTTGTCCAATTTGTCCAGGTCTTTCTGGATGACATCCTGTCCTAGTGTGACAACTGCACCACTCAGCTTGGTGTCATCTGCAGACTTGCTGAGGGTGCACTCAATCTCACTGTCTATATCATCAATGAAAATATTAAGCAGCACTGGTCCCAGTATGGACCCCTGCAGGGCACCACTTTTCACGGTTCTCCATCTGGACATTGAGCCACTGACCACTTCTCTCTGAATGTGACCATCCAACTAATTCCTTGTCTACTGAACAGTCTGCAATAGAAATCCATCTCTCTCCAATTTAGAAAGAAAAGCCTTGTCAAAGTCTTTACAGAAGGTCCAGATAGATTGCTTCCATTGTTTTCTCAATATTTTTATCAATGACCTGAATGAAGGGATTGAATGTACCCTTAGTAAGTTTGCGGATGACACTGAGCTGGGAAGAAGTGTTGATATGTTTAAGGGTAGGGAGGTTCTACACAGGAATCTGAACAGGTTGGATCAATGGGCTGACACCAGAGGGACGAGGTTTAATAAGACCAAGTGCAGAGTTGTGCACTTGGGGCACAACAACCATATGCAGTGCAGTGCTACAGGCTTAGGGAAAAGTGGCTTGAAAGCTACCTGGCAGAGAAGGACCTGGGTGTTAGTTTACAGCTGGTTGAACGTGAACCAGCAGTGTGCTCAGGTGGCCAAGAAGGCCAGTAGCATCTTGGCATCTATCAGAAACATTGTGCTCAGCAGGTAACCTCAAGGTTATTCTGCACCTGTACGCAGCACTGGTGAGGCTGCATCTCAAATACTGTGTTCCATTTTGGGCCCCTTAGTACAAGAAAGACATTGATGTCCTGGAGCATGTCCACAGAAGGGCAACAAAGCTGGTGAAGGGGCTGAAGATCAAGTCTTGTGAGGAGCGGCTGAGGGAACTGGGGTTGTTCAGCCTAGAGGAGAGGAGTCTGAGGAGGAATCTTGTGACTGTAATGACCTAAAAGGTGGTTTTAGAGGAGTGGGTGTTAGTCTCTTTGCCCAACTGATAAGTAATTGGATGAGAGGGAATGGCCTCTAGTTGCACCAAGGGAGGTTCAGATTGGACCTTAGGAAAAATTTCTTCACAAACAGCATTTTCAAGCACTGGAACAGGCTGCCCAGGGAGGTGGATGAATTGCCATCCCTGGAGGGGGCAGGTAGAACAAGTGCTTGGAGATATGTTTTATTAGTGGACAGATACAGTTGGATTTTATTATCTCAAAGTTCTTCAGTCTAGTTATTGTACAATTTTATGATTCTATTATTCAGCCTTACTACATGACTGAATTCACTTCCTGCTAAATTCACTTCCTTTTCATTTTTTAAAAGAAATTATGTAGTCCAGTGTTGTACAAGTTATGTCGAAGGGTAACAACATAATCCTGCCTGCAAGAAACTCTGATCCTCTCAAAGCTCGGCCCTTCGAGATTTCTGTTTTCTTTCATACTCACCAATCAGTTAGAGCGCAGTAGCATTTAAAGTGAGAGACTTTTCAAAGATNTTACAATAAACCAATTTTTCTGAAGTAAAAAAAAAAGGGAATTTTGACTTAAAGTATCCCATTGCACTAAACCCCTTTTTCAATCTGCTCGTCTCTACTGATTCCCAAAGGAACCGGTTTGCAGCCTCCTTCCATTCATTTGAAGTCAATATCAGATTATAGAATTAGTATCTTATGAGAAGTCAACTGAGGAAGAGGTATATGCTCATCTAAGCAGTGTTTCAAATTACTTCTCCAGAATCTGTGTTTTGAGATACAGGGTTAATTTGAACTGTATGAAAAGCATGTAATGGGACATTTTGAAATCAATTATTATTTCAGTAGTAGCAGTAAATGTTAAAAATGGATGGGTTTTGATAGCTGTGAAGCACTGTTGAGTGTAGAATACTGAGGACTAATAATTCAAAAATGGGCTGAAGAGCTGTGAGAATTAATCGACCCACATACTATATGCTCATAGCATAGAGGTAAACATTTAGGGTGTTTATTGTTGTGATGATAAGCATTCTAAAGCACACAAACCCCCAGTATTTGAATAGGTTTTGGGGTTTTAAAAGAAAAAAACCTGATTTAACTGCCTGAATTGAAATTGGTATGTTCATATTCACAGTGAACTCATATTGTTCAAAGCCTGCGGCTGAAGACTAAATCAAGGAACCTGAGAACTATTTCAATAAAATGAGCCTCTAACTTCTGTTCAAGTGCACCAAATTGCTTTTTGCTACCCTAGAGTCACGAAGTTCTCTAAATTTATTTAAAAAGTGAATTCCTTGTGAAGTCTCATATAGGTGCACAGCATTCAAACAAAGCACTTCCCAATGGTAATTAATACTGAATTACAAAACATAAACAATCCCAGAGGAACATTAACTCCAGGGTGATCACTTGCTATAGTTTGAGTCTCCAATCTTTGTAAATAAGTATATTGATCTTTCTTGAGAAACCTCATTTCTTTATCATCCATTCATCCATGTGAATTCTGTATGCTAATATCTGCAAGCTAAAAGCAGCTGGAAGATCACCTTTTTTAATATCATACGTAAATGCTTGGTGTTGTACTACAGATGGTGCGTGTGTTGTCTGGTAAACAAATGCAAGAAAAATTATGGTCTTACAAACTTCAGAAAACTTTAGGTTTGTGGTGAATATGCTGATAATGCTGCTAATGTTCTTTCTAGCTGCATTTAGAATTAGATCTGGGGTAGATTCCACTATACTGCTATTTTCTGCAAGACTGGTAGAGTGAGGTAAGTGCCCCTTGGCCATGGTGCCTGTGCATGTAATCTTATAGCTGGAAAGAAGGGAACTTTTACTACACTTCATGCAGTGCTTAGGGATTCCAATAGATTAGTAATTGAGAAATTAGTTTCTGGGTATTGATAGACTCTCATTCACATACTGGGAGAGGGATTGATGTCCTTTCAAATAACTGTTTTACTTATATTTTACTGTAAATAATGGGCCAGTCCCAAGATGAGAGTAGTATATTTTGAGTTGGATTCAAGTTCTTTCTTCTCTAGTGTTTGCTCTCATGATTGTTTTAGTGAATTCAGTATTTTCAAAGGAGGAGAAAGACACTGATTTTCTAAGTATGATTTTAAAATCTCCCTTGACTCCAAATTGCATAGTTCATATTATTCCAAAGAAAGCAAAATCCATGCCCTAAGAGAGTATAACCCAAAATGTAAATTTCTGGTGTTTAAGAAATTCTATGATACAAATTTGAAACTAATGATTACATTATGAAATGTGCAAATGTGTACATGTCTTTGATAAATTGCTGTAAGATTTTAATTTGTAGAATATGATTTTCTACTAGCATAACTGAGGTTTGCCTTCATTGCATTTGTTGCTATTATTGTGGATTAATATCCTTATGATGTACTCAATAATTAGGCTTTGAATCACAAATTACCAGTATTAGAGAACAGTTTGCAGTATTATTTTTTAGTACTTTAGCTGACAACTTGCAGCAGCAGGTCCTGTTGATACGGCATTTCCCTACAAAACTTCTTTTAGATAAAGATCTCCCATCATGGTCATTTTGGTGATGTATTCCTTAGTCAGTCTCTTGTAGAATGCTTTGACAACATGGATCTGCTCCATGACTATGCCCTAGGGATGTAGATTCTTACAGTCCATTAAAAAGTGACAATTGGGCATGGGTGAAAAACATACAACCCTCCTCCCACCAAACCAACATTCTCTGGTAAGCAGATTAGCCATTCACAGATTGAATCAATTAATTATTCTGTGTAATATATACTATTAAAGGCATGGTTCTATACACATAATCCATGTTCTAAGAAAATCCAAATTACTGAAATTATTTTGCACTGATCTTGTAATTATAACTTAGTTAGAAGATTCCTGGTTGTAAATATGACTCTGCATTTTGGGATTGTGTTTTACTGGTTTCTGATATGGATTCATGTTTAATCTCTATTTTTGTTTACTTACATTTACAACTGAGACACAAGGGACTTTAATAGAAAGTAGTTTATTCCTCTGAGCTGGACTATCATGCATGGTACAGTTAGGCATACTGGGCCTCTGGCTCATCATCCTATTAGATTTCTCAGAGTCTCTGTGCTAATGTTTTACTTTCTTCATTAAGTTTTTTTTGTCTTCTTTACATGTTGTGTACTGCTTTAAAATGAGAACTCAGTCAACTTTTTTTTTTTCCTGAATGTATTGCAATTTATAGGTCTTTGGAAAAAAAGTTTTAAATTTCAAGATTTTTGCAATTAAATCCTCTTAAAAATCTTGTAGTCAACTTACTAATGTTTACCTATTATTCTTACTAATTAATCTTCTATTATTATTATTTTTCTATTATTGCTTACCCTTACCTATCATTCTGCAGGTGGTAAAAAGTGATAGGATTCAATGCTAATGATTTGGTAGGAATAATGTATAAAGTCAGTCAACTATGTGATTCATATGTGTATGAATCTTTTATGATAAAGTTGCTATTTCTCTTGATAAACTAATATAATCTTAGGGGGAAAACTGTGTTATATATTTAAATGGATAAACTATAGGACTACTGGAAGAAAACTGTATCTTTGGCTTTGTGCTGGAACACATCCATCTAGAAAATACAGACTTGATTAATATTTTCACTTTTATGTTAAGAAGTCATTGAATGAGGGCCTTAAATTCAAGTGTGTGCATTTCCCTGTGAGCCACAACACCTGTTTGACACTTACTTACTGCTAACAGGGTACAACAGCTTCAGTGCATTTTCACAGTGCCCACACCAGAGGTATGTAGACAGAAAAGGTTCTTCTGACACTAGCTCAGGTCCCACTGATTTTACTTCCTCCTTCTGCTGTTACATAGCAATACATTTTTGGCTCTACTGGGATGAGCACTTTTCTCCTCTGTGATTTAGAGTACAAGAATTCATGGCCAGCTCCAAGCTGGCATTGAGGGTAGGTAGGTTTGTATGCCACTTTGTGATCATGGCACACACACTTCAAACTCAGTTTTGCCAATGGTGTTTCTTTCCAATGCTGGAACATCGACTAAGTTTGTAGTTCAAGCAGTTAGGCCCCAGCAGGATTTTAACTGCTCTGCAGTGTGTTGTGGCTGAGGAAGCTGGATTTGTAGGGCACATAGCTGTTAATTTTTGTGTTGAGTTGAAATCTTATCTGAGTGGCTCATCCCTAATGAGTCAATCAGCATTGGCCTGGTGCCAGATGCACAGAGTGTGCAATAAAATGCAAAAAAGCTAATTTTTGTTAAAGTTAGTAATTGCAGACCAAAAATGCATCCAGAGAATGTAGACTTGCTCTCCCTTCATCCTGCATCATAAACACATGAGAGTTTACAAACACGTCAGAATGAAAATGCGAGTTTTAAATAATTTCTGTTTAGAATTGCTCAGCATCTTTGAGAACTTGTAAAGTTTCCATACCAGGAAAACAATTTAGGTGGGTTGCAATACAAATGTTGATTTTGTAAGGTAGAATGTACTAGTTTACTAAATAATCTGGTAAGGAAATATGTTGTTTCCCATTAAGTTTTACCCTTTTCAGGAATAAAAGAGAAGACTAGTCTTGTACTTCTAGCCTAAGGGAGAATATTATTTAGCTGATATATTGTGATTACTTTTTATGCATTTGATACTTCTGATGTGCTATAAGTGGTTTCTTGTAGGATATTATCTCATAAATATCTATGCCTCGGGCAATAATAACTATTCATGCTGAGAAAAGCAGTTATTTTTTGAAATGTAATACATTTCCCTCTTATCTTTTTCAGCTAATAAATTTAAAACTTTTAGCTGAAGCCAGAATTGCATGGGTTTTGTTTGAGGTATCAGATTAACATCTGCATTGATGACAACTAGGTGTTATTTTCTGAAGAGAAGGCAAAAATTGCCTGAAGGGTTAGGCAATGCAAGTTATACAAAGGCAGGAGAAACACTGAATAAGCAGAAGAGTGCCTTGTTTCAACAGGCTCGCTCAACCTACAGGATGGAATTTGCGCATTTAAGTGTCATTCATAAAGTCTGAAGATAGTGGAGCTGTGGAGTTACAGATACATTAAAACTGCTCGAGTACTAAATGAAGATAAAATCCAAACATTTTTATCAATATATCATAGAATTAAATACCCTAAAGTGTATGTTCTGGCATGATTTTTCTCCATTTATGTTACAAGACATGTATAAATTTTTCATGATAGATAAATAAAAGTGAGTTTTGAGCTGATTCTGTCTAGCATTAAAGAGCTGAAGGAAACAAAGCATGGAGATAGTTTGTAAAATCAGAAGAATGTTATTTCTTTAACATAGATTCTTGTGAATATTTCACTATAGCAAGAGCTATTATCTTGTGTATAGAGGTGGGATCTATACATAAGTTAAGTTTTCACTTGGGACTACCAAAGCTAGACCAATAAAACTTGGTCTCAAGATAAATAACCAAACCATATTTGAAGCAGAAGATTCATTAGCTTCACATGGATTAATAATTTACTGGGACGAAAGTGATATCTAGAAACAAACACAAAAAGCTGTACAGTATTCCTAGCTGTAAAATATCATGCTTTAATTATTCATGAAACAAATACTATCTTTGTGAGCTTACAAACAGCTTAAGAGAATAAGTCTGAGAAGTAACCTCATCGATTTAGCTCTTGAAGAATAGATATCATTATTTAGGGGTTTTACAGGCAGAGGGAATCTTTTTGCAAGTGAACTAAACTGGTTAAATATTTAAACCAAGAAAGTCTGAGTGATTATCATATAGTCACCCTGGAGACAGGTATGATTTCCCATCTCTGCTTGGATAATTAGAATAACTGAGTATTTGTTGGTCAAAATAGTCAAGTACATGCAAACATATTTGGGAAAAAGTAGTAGAATCCTTGCTGCCCAGATCAGAACAACTGTACTCATTCCTGCTGTCTTCAAATAAAGTAGTTCACTGTATATAGGCAAAAGTAAGAGCTTGTAGGTCAAAAGAACTTAGGTGTTGTCATGCTTGGCACCCACATTTGGTGCCAATTAACTGTCAGAATTTAGCCTCAGCAGGGCTAGATTTCAGCAGCTAAAACCATGCACCTGACCTGCCCACCCACCCTCCTCAAGGAAATGGGGAGGAAACTGAGAGGAAGAAGACTTGTGGGTTGGAAATTAAAACTATGGCTTTAATGAAATTGTGTTAATAATAATCATGATGAAAATAATTAGTAATAAAATATATAGAATATATGAGATTACGTCCCCTCCCCTTGATGACATATCCCCTTTATACGTCACCACAAATACTGTAGAGCAGACACAAGGGAATGGGTCCACAGCTAGGAGGGTGCCAAGCCCAGGAACTGGATTCGGGAATGCGCAGATCAGGCATCAGGAGTGACTGGATAGATGAGATCCTCACTGAGCATTGGCCATCACAGAATAGAGATGGGACCCTTGTGATCTCTTAGGTTTATACTGATTATGACATATATGGGATGGAATACTCTCTTGGTTGCTTTAGGGTCACTTGCTCTATTCACTTCTCTCAGGTGCAGCCCCTTGTCTGCCACCTTGAGGATGGCCTTGTTTAAGTATAAGCATTGGACTTTTTATATACCAATGCCCTGTGTTGTCACTTCTAGAGAAGAAAATAATCTCAAAAATATGCTGTTAGCTTTCAGAAAATGAGATTACTTGGAACGACTGAGTTGAGTTAGAAGCTGATCCTTTAAGTCAAACCACAACAGATGTTCCT
This sequence comes from Piaya cayana, assembly GCA_013389865.1. Taxonomy (NCBI): domain Eukaryota; kingdom Metazoa; phylum Chordata; class Aves; order Cuculiformes; family Coccyzidae; genus Piaya; species Piaya cayana. The sequence goes on along the minus strand of WAAB01020776.1, from coordinate 7,743 downwards.
ATTCCTAGTTACATCTGTTNTATGGGATGGAATACTCTCTTGGTTGCTTTAGGGTCACTTGCTCTATTCACTTCTCTCAGGTGCAGCCCCTTGTCTGCCACCTTGAGGATGGCCTTGTTTAAGTATAAGCATTGGACTTTTTATATACCAATGCCCTGTGTTGTCACTTCTAGAGAAGAAAATAATCTCAAAAATATGCTGTTAGCTTTCAGAAAATGAGATTACTTGGAACGACTGAGTTGAGTTAGAAGCTGATCCTTTAAGTCAAACCACAACAGATGTTCCTATTCCTAGTTACATCTGTTATCATTCTTCTTTTATTTTTTTTATGTGTGATGAATTCTGCAGTGCTGTTAATGTAATCCACTTCGAGGATTTTTGCAGATTTAATCTGATTTAGGAAATCTTTTGGCAGATTTATTGGTTTAAGCTAGTAAATTTGAACTAGCCACAATATTGCAGCTTTTACAATATGACTATATTTGATGGATTTTAATTATAATTGCATCTTGAGAGGTACATCTGCTGTATTTCATATATTGATAGAAATGATGAGAAACTAATTAAAAGTAGTACATACACAGAGGTGGAAAATTATGTATTAACAGAAAAGCTTTCTGAGGTGTAACACCTTCTCTTGCAAGAATAGCATTCCACAAACGTTTTTAATGATGAGCCAAATTTTCCAAAATCTTATGCAGATGATAAATAATTTAATTTTTGTATTCTCCAGGGTATGTAGTTTGAAAACATGAGTGCTAAACTTTTTCAGAGGAGGAATTTTCCTTATATAATGCATAGGACTGCCTGGGTTGAGATAGTCTGAAGAGAAATAATAAGAAAGAATAATTTTCCTGAATAATTTTTATTATTTGAAAGGAAAAATAGAGGTATTTCTGTAATATTTGTATCCAAGAACAGAATTTGTTAGTTAAAATTGCCAAACATCAAGATACAAATAAGTAAATTGAAGGTGCAGCTTTACTCTTTTTTTGTCCTGATGACATGCGACTCTGATGCGACTCCCAGCTATTCACGTTGACCCAAGACACTTAGACAGCCACATGCACCATCTATTCCACTTAGTAAAGCATCTGTCACTCCCTGAGCTGCAATGTAAACTCTATTGAAAGCAGGGTTTGTTGTGTTTCAGTATTAGGGAATGTGCAGTTTCTGTCTATACCAACCAGCAGAAACAGCAAAAATGTGTCTAATATAACTCTCAAGTGCTTTACTTTGAAACCTGCGCACATGTATATCATGCTATATTCATGCCATGCTGTTATTTCAGAGTTTCAAATGATCTCAAATAGTATTCCTATGACCCCAGTGGTGCTTTGCTCACAATGTTTGCCTTCTGGTTTTGCAACAATGAGGTAGCATTCCAGTGTTAACATTGTCTGTCACAGTAACAGCCGTATATGAGCAAAAAGAGTCTTAATGAAACAATTTCCACTGTTAATATCGTAAATTGAAACTGCAAAGTTGAGACTGTGTCCACGGGATAATTGTGGGATTCAGTTGCCTGGATGAATTTGCATGAAGAAGATAAGGATTGATGTAAGTGATCAGTTTGGAGTCTCCTGGCTGTTAAACAGGACAGCATTTCCTGCCACTGTTGTCAGATGAACATGAGCTTCACCTATGAGCAGGTCTTGCTAAACAAACCTGATCGCCTTCTATGATAAAGTAATTCAACTACTGGATGAGGGAAAGGCTGTGGATGTGGTCTTCCTGGACTTCAGTAAAGCCTTTGACACAGTTTCTCACAGCATTCTGCTACAGAAACTGTCAGCCTCTGGACTGGACAGGCGCACACTCTCCTGGGTGGAAAACTGGTTGG
>WAAB01020774.1:51187-64972 GCA_013389865.1 Piaya cayana | reverse complement strand
TTAAAAAAAAAAATCTATTGAATGACGTTAAAGATGTAAAAAAACCCTCAAGCTCTTTTTCATTAACAAAACATAAAATTCAGTTGGACTGTAGGGTTCCCCTTCCAATTTATGAGTTTGGCTGCTGAGCTAACAAGCAAACCCTCAATCTTGCCTTCCTAAGAGATAACATCCTTGTGGGTTTCTCAGAATACTCCACATTGCTGCTCATGGATTTTAAAGCACTCAATGCCTTTTTGAGACAGAAGCTCAAAAATGGAGCAATATCCATTTAGGAGTCTAAATGTGGATATCAATGTCTCAAAGTATATGCTATCAGAACTAATGAAAGTTATGGATAACTGGGACATAAGTTATCTTTTATAATGGTCATATGTATTCTCGTCCATATTTAATACATAGAAATCAAAATATACCTATTGTTTACTGATGCTTGATCAAATATATTCAGGTGAAACTCAATTTTACTCGGTTGCACAAACAACGTTTAGCCTTGAGTGAGTATTCACACTTCTGCCAAATGTAATGTAATTCTTCCAGAGGTAACCTGCAAACAAATTAGTTTTCTTTTGCTAGGCGTACTTGAAAAGGTTGCAGGAGAGAGTGGGAGATCAGAGAGCATATGTTATTGTTCAGTAAGCCATGCAGCAGATATCACAAATTAATGAGGCAAAGAAAGCAAAGGCAGCAAGCAATGCAATCAGCAGCAACTGAATTTGGAAAAAGCTCCAGTGTTCTGGGAGACAGGAACATTAGGTGTTTGTTCTCTCACTTCCTATATGATAGACTTTTATTGAAGTCTCTATTTTTGGGGTTTAAAAGTAATTAAACATTGAGGGCCGTCATTGAATTTCTAAACAAAATTAAGTTGCTAGTGCTATGTACCACAGTTAAAATGAGCAAATAAAGAAATACAAAACAATTGGATTTGTAAATAGTGTAGTTTCATAAAATTTTTTAGGTAGGATGAATAAGGTCATGTTTCCCAGAGGAGCATCAGAATGCCAATTGCAGATGGGCTGCTCTCTTAATTCTGAAATTGTAAGCAGTTTATAAACAGCTGTCCTCCCTGCTTCAATACAGAACTGTTTGTATCTTCCATCAAATGGAATCACATCTTAATTATTTTTACGGGGCCATGGGATGGTATGAATTTACTGATGCTTTGTTATAGTGAATAGAAATATACCTTCAGGCTCCTTTCCATGGAGGTGGAGGCGACCTCTTTGCGTAGCACATTGGGTGTCAGTACTGAAAAGCCTGAGGGTAATGAATGTTGAGATTCTAAGATACACACAGTGCATGTCAGAAGTCGTTCACAGTCAATAAGAATTTTTTGTTTTCTGAATTTTAAGGAAAGAGAAAGCCTTTAACACTGGGTGTAACACTAAAAGCTCAGTTTTCATAAAATTAATGGTAGATTTTCTGAAGAAGTTTGAGTTTTGCCTCTACAGGTATCAGGTAAAATAAATTAAGTTAATGATTTTATTGGTATTTAAGTGGGTTTTATAACACAGGTATAACATGAAGATCTTCAGTTCAGGTAGGGAAACCATTCTACCACTTCGTGCTTTTCATATTTATAGTTTAAAAGTGAACCAATTTCAAGTACTTCTCTGCGTAGCTTGAGAAGTTTTTATCTTACATGGAATAATTTTAGACTTCTGTATGTCTTTGCAGAGTTATTTGATTAATTAAGAAAATGTCTACAAAGCTCATCTTCCTTTTAACTGCTTGGTGGATCCCAGCAGTACACGATGGTTGACAAAATTCTAAGCTTCATTATTGTGTAATAAAGCAGCTCAGTTTCAAAATTGGTCAGTTTATTGATTTTTAGTGCCGAGAGATTTGAATACACTGACTTTGTAGGCTGTTACTTTCCTACTTTCAGAAACTAATCTACTGTTGTGAGTGGTGAATTAAGCATGCAGATATTATGTTAATTGGACAAAATGAAATCTTCACACTAGGGATGTATCTCTGAAAAATTGTGCGGAATATCTTTTCTGAAACTGTTGTCACTAAAAAAAGATTTTAGCTTAGATTACACTGCAGCTTTGTTCTTATTCATGTTGGAAAAATTACAAGGAAATAGAGATGTTTTAATTAGCGTTTTGTTTATTTTTCATATATGTGGGATTAGTAAGGAGTCAAGTTATCTGTGGAGTCATTGCATTGCCATTCCACCTTTTCCTTTATTTTTTCTGGTTAAAAATCTTGGAAAGTATTTTAAATGCAAAGAGAAAGATGCAATCAATTTACCACAAAAGAAGATGTTACTATTGTGCTTTCACTAGGTCAGTCTATGATACAGGCTATGTCTTTCCTCTGAATTAGAAGAGGAAATCCTTTGCATGCCTACATCATCTGTATCATACATATTATGCCAGTTAGGGCAGCAGAAAAGAAGGGGATGAGTGAGTTTGTTTCTAGACAGTTGACTATTGCTTTCATTGCAGATTTTTTTTTTTAATTTATTGAAGATAAGGGTCCAAGTTTACTGCAAGTCACAGTTTAGCCCCTGCTGTGCTCTGGCCCCCATGCTGCTCTCTGCTACCCGGGAAATACAGAAACAGGAAAAAAATAACCCAACAAAAACTGAAACCACTGAGTCCAGTACACAGTGAAATTGAACTATTTAGATAATTGCTTTTCTTAGATGGTTTTATTCTGGTTATCTAGAAATTCTGTATGTTTAATTTTGTTGTGGGTGCTGGCTTTGGGGATCATTTTCCATAAAATTAAATTACAGTAGCTGAAGAAACAAAATCTTATTAGACTATCTAGCTTAAACTCCACTTTGAAAATGTTTTGCAACATTAAGGGATGCATTCATTAAGGGCTGCATCTGATTTTTTTTGCATTTAGATGTCCTTTGTATTTGCATACCATTTCAAACCTTCAGAATCATGCAGTTAATGTGCCTAAACAGTGTTCATTGATACTATCTACTCAGAATCCATAGTGCAATGTCATGAATATTGATTTTTAAAGATACAGGTTTTGAAGTAAGGTGTTGATAATTTGAATTGGCATGGGTCCAGCTACATGCAGTCGTGAGGTTTGATGCCTACTTGTGCTGTGAAATGTAGATGTAAAGGAATGGCTTAAGCGTACAGGGAAAAATCCAGATCTCTCAATCAAAATAGGTTTCTTAAGTTGGCTTTAAAAAGGAGGGTGCAAGAAAGTAAGCTGCAAAATGGCACGAGAAACCTATTATTTGGTAGTAAAAATATTTGCTTCAGTAGTCACAATAAAAAGTGGGCAGTAGATATTTAATTGACATAAATGCTTTTGTAAGCGTTTAATAATTTGTTCTGGTGTGTAACGTGGGCATTAATAAGGATTGAATCCAACACGGGTTTTCAAGAACAAACCATGTCAAACTGATGTAGGTTTTTTCAGATTCTTGCATAGGTGGGAGGCATCAGCCGTGAAACATTTTGACTTCAGAGAGATTTCTTACACTGGTGTCTATACAACTCAGAATCAAATCACCAAGACATAAATGTACATGATGCTGGGATGAAAATGTCAGGTTTTTCTTGTGAAGTTAGAAGGATATTCATTATAGATCGAGTCTTAGTTTGATGACGTTATAGTACATGGGATGACAAGCACTCAAGATCCAGGTTAGATATTCAGAATGATCTTGGTAAAAAAGAATTTTTAAAATTAATAAGATCAATGAAGACAAATACAAGTGAGAAGATGGGGAACAAATAGTTATGCAACACTGCTGCTGACAAGGATAGCAGGGCAGTATAGCCCGAGTCTGCAATATGTTGCTTTTCCAGAAAACGCAGAAGTCAGTCTGGACTATATTAACAGAATAGGAGTTTTGGAATATAGGAGTTGTTATTACTTTTTCTCTATTTGGTCCTGGTCATGCCTTAGCTGTATAAGTTGAAGAGCTCAGATATACCTATAAAAATGATGATTTAGAAAAGCACATCACAAAAAAAAGAAATAGAAGAATTGTCACTAAAAAAAAAATCTATTAGGGGTGTGCTGTCCTATCAGCCTTGCAATTACAATTGATAGAACAAAGTGATCATCAGCTCCTTTGGGGTTTGCTTGACTGGGTGTTTTTTGTTTGGTTGCTTTTTTTTTTGTTGTTTGGCTTTTTTTGTTGGGTGTCTTTGCTAAAGGAACAGGGTAGGATTTTTATTTTTTTTCAATCTAAGCTGTGTTAGAAAAAGCTTTCCATCTGGAAATTTAAGCCCTGGAGTTTCTCCTACAGGAGACTCCACAGGGGGTTTTATAAAAACTCAAAACCAAATAAACTTTATACTACAGGTTTGAGGAGCTCACCTGAAATATGGGACACTCAAGTGAGGTTGCTATATTATATGACAGAGAATATATAGATTAAGGGTTTTTTGCATTTGATCTGAATATTTCCTTCTGTTGCTATTAATGCAAATCTCTTTTATAAATTCTATGTTTCAGAAAGTCTGTGTTTTTTGTTAAAAAACCCTATTTTTTCCTCAAGTTCCTGACTAAACAAAGAAACCCAGTATTTGTATACACAAAAAGGTATATAAGGGATTAAATTGTTCTTTGACAATGAGTTCTATACATCTTTAAATTGGTATTCCAGCTATGCATCCCTAAATCATGCAAATGACCCCAAAGATTTTGGTCTTTTAATCAGTCAGCTCTAATTTATATGGGTTTGTGTTTTTCATATCAGGAGGAGTTCTGTCAGCCCTTTTGTGATTTCAGGGTACTTGTGGTGATGGATAATTGAGGATAAAAAGGATGAATTTCTGTTTCTTAATGTACTAGTACATTATTGTTTACATATGTTTTTATATATTATGTAATTTATAATTACAGATACAGAACTTATATATATATAGTTTTTTCATAGAGAATACTCTGAGTGTCAAAGGACTGAACTCTTTACTCTCACATCTTTTAAGTAAACTGGAGGATGACAGACAAGTCTTAGAAATTGATTTAACTTGGTCTTAGCACAAGCCACCTGTAATGCTTTAACTCTTTTATCAGCAAGGCAGCACCAACAATTATATTAGTATATCAAAACATAATATTAAGAAATAATATTTATGCAGCTCAAAATTTAAAACATAACCTAGTTGACTATCTCTAGAACACACTTACATATAAACGTAGGTATGCATTTGCTTGAATATATCATAGCAATTATATTATATACTCTTATAACAAGTATTTTAAAGTATGTTGTCGGATCATCAGTTGGCTTTAAACACAGCTAAAAAGATTTGTTGTCTTTTCTGTGCAGTGGCTGACCTTGTAAGGACTTGTGACATTGCTTCAGGAGAATAGGAAAATACAATCTTATTTCTTTAGCTTCTTATCTATAGTCACACTGAATAACACTTAAAATAAAATTTGGGAAAGTACGTCTGAAATCTAAAGAAAACAGCAGCTATTATGATGAAACTGGCTGTGGCCTTTTATAACATTTTTCTTTAAAAAAAAAAGAAGTCTTTTATGACTACTCTGTTCCCTGCAGTGTATCTGTGAAGTGCAGAAAAAGTTCACAGCAGATGATTATACTAAGGTACCAAAGCTAGTGAAGTGTGAGATAATCTTTTGAGCCAAGAATTAGTGTCTCAAGCAACCAAGTGAGAAACCAAAGGGGAGTTGTTTCTTCGGTGAAGTTTAACATCTAAGACACACCTAAAGCTGTATCTCTTCATTAATCTTATTAAAGCTGTATCTATTAATCTTCAAATCAATACCTTTGACCATCTGCTTGCATGTTAACAAAGGTTTTTTGGTGGGAGGGAGTTGTTTTGACAGGAGACAGTGGCTTTGCTCCAAAATCCTATTTTGATTTTGAAAGACAAATTTCTAAATTTCCAATAGATTAATGTGTTCTATACAGGTTTGTTTTATGCACTGTCCAAATATGTGTTTGCAATGTACACATTCCTGTATTTTCTTTGTAAAAAACAAATCAGGAAAAAAAGAAGGAAGAAATGTGAGTATTTCAGTGGATTCTGATTTTTGTTCCTAGACTATATCTCTACATCTTTATTTTTTTTCCTTCTACTTCTGAATCTCAGAAGCATTAGAAGAACAAATTTCTGGAAGAAGCACTTGACTTCTTATTGAAGTCTGTTTATCACCAAGACTGGACACAACGCCTTTAGTACTATCTAGTGGAACAACCTGAAATCACAGGTTGGGGAGTAGCTATTGACAGTTTCAAAGTTTATTTCTTCTTGTAAGGCTGCAAAGATATAAACAAACTTTGGCTTAGTGTAAACTATGAAAAGCTATTATGAAGTATAATCCTTTGTGACAAGGGTTCATGGCTAAGTGGCTGAGCAAACCATGTTACCAGTCTTTCCTCAGACCTGTTTAAGTGAAAACATCAGAACTTGCATAAGAAAGAGCAAATGAAGGGTTACACTGTTGATGAGAAACATGCTATCTTCAGGGTGGCAGAATGGAAAGAATCAGACGGGGAAATACACGTATATAAAGGAAAATCTCCTCTTATTAATCTGTAAAATGTTCACATACTCTCTAATACGAATTAAAGTTGGGACTTCACTGTTACAATGGGACTGTTAGAAGTGTGAATGAAGTGTAGATAGACATTGAAATTTTTTTTGTTAAATTTCATTATCATTTTGCTCTAACAGCTTAATAAAACATTTTTAAGGTTATCACATGGGCGATAAGGAGGACAAATCATGTATTCAACTGATGTAGCCTCACTCTGACATGCCAGTAATGATAATATCTAACGTCATATCTTGTGAAATGATAAATCACAAGTTCAGAAGCAAAGTTGTGCTCTTCTCATTCTGATTTTAGGGATAAAACCTTGAAGTGTCCAGTATTTTATTTTCTTTTAAAAGTGTTCTGTGACATATTTTTAATGTTTATTTTTAAACATATATTTTTTCCTCAGCTTTTGTATTGTTTGTTTTTGTTTATATCTTTCTCCCTCCCCCATTCCGAACTCTGGAGAAAATGTATTTTAGAAGGTGGTTGTTTCCCAGGCAATGAGTATTTGCCATCTAGCTAACTTGGCTGTTGTGTTTGTTTGCTTGCCCTTTGGATCAACAGATGCTTAGCAGCTCTCAGTGTGGCTGCTTGCCATGTGGTGGAGAGAGAGAAGTTTTCCTTCCTCCAAAACTTCCCTTGAAGTTTTATTTCTTTGCCTCACTGGGGAAAATCCCAAGGAGGAATGGTAGGAACTTAAGTGATCCTAATTAGTTGTGTTTTTTTTTTTTTTATTAAAAGGAATCTTTGCAGAGATTGTTATCTTGTTCCCTGCTCTGCCACTCCAGAGAAGCAGCAGCATCCACCATTTCTTGTTTGTTTGTTTATTTGTTTTAAATTTATTTTTAGTGGGTTATCTTTGGAATTCTGCTTTACCTCTACTGTAGCTTGTTTCTGACAACAAGAACACAGCTTTACTAAAGAAAAACCTCATAGCCGAGACTTATTTCTGTGACACTGAGAATTTTTTTTGACTATAGAACACTTTTTTCTATTGACAGAGGCTCATAATATATGTAAGTGCTATCCATGTGCACCTTTTTTGCTTGTATTCTCAATCTGCTTCTGAAACAGAATAAATTAAGCTGCCTGCTGGAGATATCTACAAAGCACTTGAAAACATTCATTATTAATTTATTTCCTTAGAATAACTGAGATGCTGCTAGCAATAAACAAATGTTATTTAAAATCACTCAAGAATTTTTGTCTTTCTGCTATTTAAGTTAGTTTTATGACTGATAATTTTCTCAATTAAAGATTTCCTTTATCAATTTGGTCTTGATTATTCAAAGTTATCATTCATTTTTATTATTCCATTGGAAATTACAGCCCAAAATTTTAGACAAACTGGACAAGTGACTATAATATGTCCTTTCACATTTTTTAAATGTTCATTAATAAAACTCCAATTTATTCATACTGGCAAAGATACTTTTTTTTTAAACCCTTTATTTATTTTCTTGAAGTGCTAGTAAATGTCCACGTAGTCAAAATTATTTTTTCTTGCGGAAGGATATGTAATTAAACAAAAAAAGTAAATATAAGAAAGTGAGATTCATATAAGTTAGAGGTATTGAAGTGAGTTTCCTGTACAGTGAAAAGGTTTCGAGTGAAGTGGTGAAGCAAGCAAGGAGTTTGCCTGGCTTTTAATCCTGGGTCTTGTGCGGGTAACTGCTTGTTGGGTTAATAATATGTTGAAGATGTGTTTGCAGATATGAGGTAAGTTAAATGCTTATGAGGGCAATGGACACTGACAAGTGCCTAAAGATGTGCTGGGAAAAATAATGTGTAATGTTGCAGCTAGAACAATGTATTTAATGCTGCTTTATATATATTGCTGTTGAGTGTATGTTCTTTGATATATAGTAAATAAAACCCCTCTGGATGTGCTTCATCTGCTGTACAATGTGTAAAAACTGTAGAAATCAGGATTGTTACATTTATTCTCTGTAGTTTTAGTTTGTTTCTGTAATATAATCACAGTATCATAGACACGCTTTACATATAAAATTATGTGTCTCTAGACCAGACAAGCTCATCTACACTCATCATGGTTTAACCAAAATCCATGCAGTTGCTTGCTTGTTCTACCCACCCCCCATCTTAATGATATGGGGGAGAAAATCAAGGACCAGAGGCAGGTGGGAACAGGAATTCACGAGTTGAGATAAAAGAAGTTAAAAAGGTTGGCAAAGGAAGACAAAATAATAATAAAAGCTTATACAAGAGGTGCACAATGCAGTTTCTCATCAGCAATCAGCAGACTGATAACTAGTTCATTCCTGAGGTTTTGGCCAGCTCCTCCGAGCCCTAAAATTATATACGGAGCATGACATCATATGGTATGCCATGTCAATTTTGCCAGTTTGGATCAGCTGTCCTGGCTAGGTTTCCTCTCAGTTACTAGTGCATCTGCTCACCAGTAGGGTGTAGGAAGCTGTAAACTTCTTGGCTTATTATAAACAGTAATTAGCATCACCTACAAACATTAGTATATGAACGTTATTCTTATACTAAATCCAAGGCACAACACCATACCAGCTACTAGAGAGAAAATAAACTATCCCACTTGTAACCAGGAAAACTCTCTATCTGCTTCTATTAATTAAGCTCTGCTAATTACATATAAGATCAGAAGGCAGGCAGATGGAGTACATGTATTATTTTGGTCTAGATTTTTTTAATTGATTATTAATTTGATAAGGTAGAATCAGAATCCTGTCTCCTTGGGTAGATCTAAGGTAAAAAGAAAGCAGATGACGTGTTAAGGATTCTGTTCGTAGTCAGGTAAATCTCTGTTGTGACTTCTTTAACCACACCAGAAAGCAACGATATGAAATATTTTAAATTGTGTCTGGACAAGATTATCAATTCTGGAAACTGGAGCTTGTAGATGTTATGTGGACTGTGTCTGGAAGTCTAAAATCACTACTGTTTTGTTCTAGCTCACGTCAACAAATAGATTGGTATGATTCTATAAGCCTGTCTGCTTTCAGTGTTTCTAAGGGACTTCTTGTTCATTTTCCTTAGAGTTGATTTGTTTTTATAAAAAGGTTTATGACAATTTTTTAATACAGAAAATGAGTTTTGACAAAGGTTATTTTGATTTTACAACAGATTTCATTTTCAAAACTATTTCAGACAATCTTTATAGACAACAGTTTCATATTTCATAATGGTTTGATTTTTGGTGGTGAGTAATACCCAAAAGAACACAACATTTTCATGATGGATAAGCATTGAATTTTATATTTTAAATATTGTGCAATATTGAGAGAACAATATAGAATAATATTTTAGTAGTAAACAGAAGTTCACTGACAAGATTTAATTAAGACAGCTGGAGTTGTTCAAATCGGGCTTTGAAGTTTCCTCTAAATTTGACTATTTCAATTTTTATTAATATTACAGACTGGTTATATTAGAGGATATTTTCTAAATATATTCAGCTATTTTTCTTTGGGAGTTGCATATGAATGCATTAATATTATCTGCTAAATCCAAAAGCACTTCTGAGATTTTAAAAAAAAGAAAGAAAAATATCACAAATACTATAGCAGTAACCTCCTATTTGGGAAATATTGATGCTGAGAAATACATTAGGTTTTAAACTTTTATTGGGAGGATTCAACATTGTCAATCTCAATAAGGAAGACAAGGGTAATGTCTTCAGTGTATCTAGTGTATTTTTAGTGTAGCATATTAGATCGTTAGTTGGTTACCTGATGCAAGAGGAAATGTTTTTCTCAATAAAACTTGAGTAGTTAGCAGTTCTTTTATATAAAGACCCATGCTCTAAGGAATGTGCATTGCTTTTTGGAAGGAGAAATTGTCAGGTATGCTATGCATAGTACATTAGTGTAGCGTTTGTAAAATTAAAAATATTTTGTTAAGATACCTGCTCTTTTTGTATCCTTCTGTCTCTCTTTCATCTACAACTATGATAATAATTTTAAAATAATTTATTTGTCATTAATAGGCATACAGGTTCTAGCACCACATTTGAGTGCTCTCGTGTCTTTGCCCTTCACAGTTGAAGAGTAAAAAAAGAAAAGACATTCTTTGTTGCCTTTATCACATTAGGCTGAAGGAGCAAGATTTAAAAGCTGTTTCACTGAAGATAAAAGAAAGAAATTCTGGAAATAGGCTGTGCACAACTAGCAACAAGAAACTTGTGTATAAGGGAGAAAACCCTAGATATCCGATATAAATGAAAGGCCAAACTATGAAATATGTTTGTTTTTCTCACTTTGAAACTAATGGGAATTAGATAACTAAATGCCTTTTGAAGTCTGACCCAAACATTGTAGGTGAATATTTTTCAAAATCTCAAGGAAACACTACTTGTTTTTCCTCCTTTCACCACTGTGACTTGAAAGTAGCTTCATTGAGGTCAAGAGTTAAAATTCTTGAAGTTGTATGTGGAGGACTCTGTTTGTCTCATAGAATCAAAACATTTGCATTATAAAGGAAAATTTTACTCTCTATATTCATAGTTCTCATCATCAGAGAATATCAGTGACTCAAACTCTAAGGAGCTTGTTGCTCAGACTTGTTTCTATTGTAGACAGAACTATTTGGATTTCAAAAATTGTAGAGCAGAGAGTATATTCATTTACATGTATGAACTTGTTCAGTCCTTAAGGCTGCTGTAAAGTTCATGATACCGACTTCTTTATGGAAAGTTATTCCTTTCTACTGTGGACCCAATACCTCACAAGAGGACCAATATCTGCAAAATGAATTCCATGTTTTCTTATGGGAAACATTATAAAGCAATATATTATACTTGAAAGCTATGATTATTATTTTTTTTGTCCTCTGATTACATGGTATAAAACTACTTGAAGGTAGCATTTTGCTTTAAGGCTGTTCTTTCTTTTCTGTATCAGAAATGATTTCTACCCATGCTTGAAGAACCTAAAAAGAAGTCCTAGAAAAGACTTATTCAGTATTTCTCAGCCAATAAAAAAATAATATCTCAAGACTTTTTTGATATATATCTCTTACTTTTTATCCCTCATTTTGTGTATATACATATATATATATAAAATAAGAATTCTTTGGACCTGAGACAGAAACTTATTTTCAGAACTGAATAAAGAAGTAATTATATAAAAAAGTGAACAAGTAATTCATCTGAGTGTTGTCTAAAATCCTCATCCTTTGGTTTTTTTTCTTATATTGACCACATGAAAAATTGGTATTTTGTTGTTGTTTTTGTGGTTACTTCACAATTTTAATCTTTTTATTAGATTCTTCATCAGCTTCCATGATACTTAGGTGTGCCATGAAAGCGCATAGATTATCTGAGCTTTATGTCAGCATTCTCTGCCTTAAAAATGTGTTTTGTTTTGGTTTTTTACTTATGCTGTACACATTTTAAAACACTCTGAGATGTTATACAGCAAGGCAAAGTGACGTATTCTGTTATTTGGATAGCCACCTTAGTTTTTGAAAGTCTGTTATTTGGATAGCAAGCTTAGTTTTTGAAAGTCTTTATTCCTTTCTTTTTATGCTCTGAATAGTGTTGTCCAGGAAACTACTTATTGTCATAATTTCTGGTTATGTACCATGTGAATTGGATGGATGGGAAGACTTATTGTATCTTTTTTTTGTCTTTTAGGCATGCATTTCTGAGGCTTTTGGCTCATCACTTGTTTAATACACCATAACGGCCTGATATATTTAAACAAAATTTCCTCTAAAATTATGTCTACGTATTTGACATTCTGTCAGTAGAGATTGTTGGCTTCTGTTACATCAAAGAGAATATAAGATGTCAAGTGATCCTTCTTCCAGAGCCAATGTATATCTATTTTATGTCACCTTCGCTTGTATGCAATAGCAGCAGTTCAAATACATTTCTCCAATGGCCTTCATCCATGTTAACAGTTAGTTGGTGGTATTCAACTCTCATTGAGTGAGGAGAGTTTTTCCTTAGCACACAAGAAAATAAGGGCCACAAGGAGACTGACCAAGCTGATGAGATAAAGCAGCCAAGAAAACTGCAATGCTTATCCAAAAAACTGAATTCCCCGGCCCACTCTCACCTCTGGTGTTACTGATATTGATTCCTGTCTTTAGCTGCTTATTAGACTAGTGCATGTATAGAATAGAATAGAATTTTTCAGTTGGAAGGGACCTACAGTGATCACCTAGTCCAACTGCTTTAGCATTTCAGGACTGACCAAAAGTTAAAGCATAGTATCAATAGGGTATTATCAAAATGCCTCAAACACTGACAGGCTTGGGGCACTGATGACCTCTCTAGGAAGCCTTTCCCAATGTTTATGAAATGTTTCCTAATGTCAAGTCTGATCCTTTCTTGATACAGCTTTGAGCCATTCCCACGTGTCCTCACCAAACCATTTTCAGTTGTTCATCAGCAGTCCTGGCTAACTGGAGAGGTCCCACTTGACTGGAGATTGGCAAATGATACTTGTCTACAAGAAGAGCTGGAAGGAAGATCCAGGGAACTACAGGTCTCCAAGCCTGATCTCGGTGACAGGTAAGGTTATGGAGCAGATCATCCTGAGATACATCACACAGTATGTACAGGATAACTAGATGATCAGGCCCGATCAGCATGGATTTAGGAAAGACAGTTCCTGCCTGACTAGCCTTAACTTCTTTTATTACTAAGTGACTCGGTAGATGAGGCAAAGGTGACTTATATTGTCTACCTAGACTTTAGTAAAGCCTTTGACACTGTTTCCTACAGAATTCTCCTGGGTAAACTGGCTGCTTATGGCATTGACAGATATACTTTTTTGCTGGGGAAAAAACTTGGCTGGCTGTCTCAACCCAAATTATTGTGGTGAATGGAGTTAAACCCAGTTGGTGGTCAGTTACAAATGGTGTAGCCTGTGTGCAGTGTTGGAGACAGTTCTTTTTAATACCTTTATCGATGATCTGGACAAGTGGATTGAGTGTGCCCTTAGTTAATTTGCAGACAACGCCCTTATTTGAGAGCGTTCATCTGCTTGAGGGAAAGAAGGCTCAACAGAGGGATCTGGACAGGCTGGATTCATGGGACAAGGCTAGCTGTGTTAGGTTCAACAAAGCTTAAGTGTTTAGCCCTGCAGTTGGACCACAACAACCGTGTCCAGTGCTACAGGCTTGGGGATAAATGGCTGGAAAGCTGCCAGGAGGAAAAAGACCTGGAGGTATTGGTCAATAACAGGCAGAATATGAGCCAGCAGTGTGCCTTATGTTGTCTCAGGGGAGCTTTGAACCAGATATTAGGAAGTATTAAATAAAAAAAAGAGT
>WAAB01020774.1:1480-50949 GCA_013389865.1 Piaya cayana | reverse complement strand
GTTACTTCACAATTTTAATCTTTTTATTAGATTCTTCATCAGCGTCCATGATACTTAGGTGTGCCATAAAAGCACATATATTATCTGAACTTTATGTTGACATTGTCTGCTTTAAAAATGTGTTTGTTTTGTTTTGGTTTTTTTACTTATGCTCTACACATTTTAAAACTCTTAGATGTTATACAGCAAGGCAAAGTGGCATATTCTGTTATTTGTTTAGCCACCTTAGTTTTTGAAAATCTGTATTCCTCTCTTTTTATGCTCAGAATAGAGTTGTCCAGGAAACTACTTATTGTCATAATCTCTGGTTACGTACCATGTGAATTGGATGGATGGGAAGATTTATTGTATCATTTTTTTGTCTTTTAGGCATGCATTTCTGAGGCTTTTGGCTTATTACTTGTTTAATACATCATAACAGTCTGATATATTTAAACAAAATTTCCTCTAAAATTCTGTCTACATATTTGATGTGCTGTCAGTAGAGACTGTTGGCTTCTGTTACATCAAATAGCACATAAGATGTCAAGTGATCCTTCTTCCAGAACCAATGTATATCTGTTTTATGTTGCCTTCCCTTGTATGCAATAGCAGCAGTTCAAATCATTTCTCCAATGGCCTTCATCCATGTTAACAGTTAGTTGACGGTATTCAACTCTCATTGAGTGAGGAGAGTTTTTCCTTAGCACACAAGAAAATAAGGGCCACAAGGAGACTGACCAAGCTGATGAGATAAAGCAGCCAAGAAAACTGCAATGCTTACCCAAAAAACTGAATTCCCCGGCCCACTCTCACCTCTGGTGTTACTGATGTTGATTCCTGTCTTTAGCTGCTTATTAGACTAGTGCATGTATAGAATAGAATAGAATTTTTCAGTTGGAAGGGACCTACAGTGATCACCTAGTCCAACTGCTTTAGCATTTCAGGACTGACCAAAAGTTAAAGCATAGTATCAATAGGGTATTATCAAAATGCCTCAAACACTGACAGGCTTGGGGCACTGATGACCTCTCTAGGAAGCCTTTCCCAATGTTTATTAAATGTTTCCTAATGTCAAGTCTGATCCTTTCTTGATACAGCTTTGAGCCATTCCCACGTGTCCTCACCAAACCATTTTCTGTTGTTCATCAGCAGTCCTGGCTAACTGGAGAGGTCCTACTTGACTGGAGATTAGCAAAAGATACTTGTGTACAAGAAGAGCTGGAAGGAAGATCCAGGGATATACAGGTCTCCAAGCCTGATCTCAGTGACAGGCAAGGTTATGGAGCAGATCATCCTGAGATACATCACACAGTACGTACAGGATAACTAGATGATCAGGACCGATCAGCATGGATTTAGGAAAGGCAGTTCCTGCCTGACTAGCCTTAACTTCTTTTATTACTAAGTGACTCAGTAGATGAGGCAAAGGTGACTTATATTGTCTACCTAGGCTTTCGTAAAGCCTTTGACCCTGTTTCCTACAGAATTCTCCTGGGTAAACTGGCTGCTCATGGCATTGACAGATGTGCTTTTTGCTGGGGAAAAAACCTGGCTGGCTGTCTTAACCCAAATTATTGTGGTGAATGGAGTTAAACCCAGTTGGTGGTCAGTTATAAATGGTGTAGCCTGTGTGCAGTGTTGGAGACAGTTCTTTTTAATACCTTTATTTATGATCTGGACAAGGGGATTGAGTGTGCCCTTAGTTAATTTGCAGACAACGCCCTTATTTGAGAGCGTTCATCTGCTTGAGGGAAAGAAGGCTCAACAGAGGGATCTGGACAGGCTGGATTCATGGGACAAGGCTAGCTGTGTTAGGTTCAACAAAGCTTAAGTGTTTAGCCCTGCAGTTGGACCACAACAACCGTGTCCAGTGCTACAGGCTTGGGGATAAATGGCTGGAAAGCTGCCAGGAGGAAAAAGACCTGGAGGTATTGGTCAATAACAGGTAGAATATGAGCCAGCAGTGTGCCTTATGTTGTCTCAGGGGAGCTTTGAACCAGATATTAGGAAGTATTACTTCACAAAAAGAGTTGTCAAGCATTGGAACAGGCTGCCCAGGGAAGTGATGGAGTCACGATACCTGGAGGTATTTAAATGTGTGTAGATTTGGCACTTGGGGAAATGATTTAGTGGTGGCTTGGTAGTGCTAAATTGAGGGTTGAACCTGTTGATTTTCCTTTTCTCCAGACTATACAAACTCAGTTTTCAGCCACTGCTAATAAGTCATGCTTTCCAACCCTTCCACCAGCTTTTTTTGCCATCCTCTGGTTGCAACTGACTATAGGCTTTATCTTTTGGAGATTATGACTTAGTATGATTTTGTGGATGATGGATGCAAAATAGAAAGTTTTAGCATTGCTGCGTGGTCGGGGTTATGTTTCTTTTTCCAGTCAGTAAATCTTCCCTCCTTCCCTTGAGTGCCTGTTGTTGGCAATTGTTTCTTCCTGTACTGTTGATGGTGTTACTGATGTGGTCAGACGTTTATTTCCTTGACTCAGTTGTTTAACTGTCTCCCTCAAATGTCTCTGTGAAGGAGAGACCAAAGGATCATGTGATAGAGTTCTTTGTGCTTGCTGGTATTAGTGTTTAAAAAGTGTCCAGATTTTGATTGACTTTTACCTGCTGCAGAGTTTGATATTATATATTTTTTATCTATATTTTATAGGTATATTGGCTCGTCAGTATCTACAAATGTCTCACTTTTGTTCTATCTGAAGCCAAATGTGTGAATTATATCAAAGTGTCATGTACATTTCACCACTAATTGGTTGAAATAATCTAGTCTAATTAAACAAGCTATAAACTATGCCATGCCTGTAAGGAACAGGCATGTTATAGTTAACAAAAATTGGATATAGAAAGTGAAAAAATATTTCCTGTATCCCTGAAGTACAAGACATTTTTGAAAGTGTAAGCTTTCACAGTCTCCTACTTGACTCTTAGGAGCTAGAAGTAAGTAGCAAGTCATAATATATTCACATGTTTAAATCCATATACAAAAAAACCCCCAAACCCTAAGCCCTCAGACCCTAAAAGCTAGCACTTCTCCTTCCTAACCTCTCATTAAATTAGCTGACATTGCATGATTTGTTTATGGTTAATTTTTCTATGGAATTTATCTGGTAGACTTTTTCTCACATTTTGAGATAAGTTTCTTTGCAGAATTGAGTGAGCTGACATACTTAAGCCTGTTAAAATATGGATATGAGCAATTTCACTCCATTAACATTTAAGTAGAGCATTGGAAGTACAGTTGTACCTTACAGGATAGTCTAACTCCCAGTATCAGAGAACAGATGAATTATAAAATAAGTTTGGTGGCAAATGGTCCCTGAAAGGTATTCATTTGATCACATAATCTTTTACATGATTCCTACACTGCTTAGAAAATCTAGTGCAGTTGTTTTTTTTTAACCATCAGAGAATAGAAAAGGCAATAGTCCACTAAACAACTTCAGTTATGCAGTGTACCAGACTATAGACTTGCTGTTTAGTAGGAAAGAAGGTCTTTCCTACTTCACTGTAAGAAAAATAAATGCGTGGAGATGATGAAGGTGGGAAAACATGGTGAGATTCTTGGTAATTTGGGAAGAGAGAAGATGAAACAAAATTCTGCTGTATCATAGCTGTACCTCAACATCTATTCTTATAAACATTTGTTTCAAGTAAACAGTAAGTGTTTTGATCGGAAAGCCTGGTAATGTGTTGCAGATGCAGACTATGTAAAATCATTGAAAGCTGAAAGGAACATAAGATACTATATTACTGACTACTATGGAAAGTTCTTGAGTTTAAGTTTGCACTTTTTTTCCAGTCTCTACATGCCTGTCTTCATAAAGCTAAATGAAATAAGAACTAGATGCATCAGGATTTCCTTTCCCTTTTTCCAGTAAATTTCAGCATTGAAAGGAGCTACATCAAAATGAAAATGCTTTCCTTTTCTCTGTGTAGGTCAACTTATTCATTATTTGTAAAATCTGTGATCAGTATGTATTCCTGACAAAATGGTGTTTACATCTAACCGTTGGTAAGAGTATAGGAAAACAACTATCGAGACTGCATGAGCCAGAAAGGCATGAAACAATGAATAACTTAGACTTTATTTTTCTCTAGTAGTAAATTGAGATTGCTTTCTCTCAGTAGGGAATGTAGAATGTGCAGGATCTGGCCCTTGTTGAGGAGAGCAACTTATTAAATCAAAATGTATCAATTTATTTTGCCCCCCTCTCTACTTTGTGTAATGCTTCTGAAGTGTTTGAATGGTGTGGTTTTGTACGTGTGAAATTGTGAACTAGACGGTAAAGCAATCAAAAGTTGAAGTGTACTCTTGAGTATCCACGTATCAAACTGGCAGGGGTAGATAGAAGTTTCATATACAAATACAGTGACTGAATTTAGTTCACAGTGTGTAAATGGACTGTTGAGAAGATTTTTGTTTTGCACCCTGATGTCCTGTAATGTTTGCATGCTGTGATGTTCATTTGTTGTGCCATAGTCCTGTTGTAACCCTGAGGATTTTTCAGTGGCCTTCATCTTCAGAAGAAGAAAAGCAGGATATGCAAAATAAATGCAGTGGGAGGTTTTCAAAGAGACTAAGAAATAAATTAAGTAATCAGCATTTCACCTGCTGTACTAAATGGGTGCTATTAGTAAACACTAGAGGGTAGGTTTTCAGCATATAAAGACTCTGAGTAGCAGCAATCTTTGATAATGATGGGAATTGCATGTTTAATTCCCTGCATGCCTTACTGAGAATTAGCTAGTAGCTGGATGAGACTTAAGATCAGCTAAAGCTGACTGCAACTCCAAGTTCTCATTTCTCAAAGTTGTGAATACTTTCTCTTTTGGCTTATAAATCTGTAGACACTCTGCTCTGATATTATACATGCAAATTGTCTCTAACTGGATCATTCTGCGTCAGTCTGAGCTGATGAGAAAAGCTCCACACTACCATATGTTATACTATCTCTGTAAAGGGAGCAATGGGATAGTCTGTACTTTTTGTAGCTGTCACTGGATCTGTAGCTTTTTTTCCTAAATTGCGTATTTAGGCACCCAAGGAGAACTGTATGTACACTTCTTTGTTTCCTGAGATACAGTGATTGCAATCTGAAAACAAAATAAAATATTTTTTAAAAGGAAAATTAAATAGTCTATACATCTGTGAAGGAAAAAAAAAAAAAAAAAAAGATGAGTCTCCATAGCTGAAAATTCATCATAAAATTCTTAATTGTAGATTTCAGAAAAACTACATGTTTGAATTAGTTTCCTTTATAATTTTCTTTTCTCTGCTTCAGTGAAGCACAATACTAGCTGTAGGGATTTTTCTTTTTCCTTTTTCAACATTTATGCTAAAGATCAATGTAGGTAGCTTCAAATTGCTTCTATAGTCTTTACTTGCTACTTCTGTTTACTGAGAAAGCATTCCTTACGGTTTTGTCTCATGAAACTTTTTTTTTTTTTGGGGGGGGTGTTAAGAAACTGTTGCGAATTTGTGAAAATGAGGAAAATGTTGCCCACCAGACTTTATCAAGCTGTGGGAGTCATATTATGCAGATTGTATGTAAGGGTAGTAGGTATCTGTGTTTTATATCTTTCTTTATTCTTGCTTGGCAGATCATACTCAACGTTGTTGAAGCTGATCTAGGACTTCTTAAGATTCTTAATATCTTTATTTCTGAAAAACTTGAATATATTGTCTAAGGTATTTGTAGAGATTTTAAAGGATGCTTAAGAACAAAAGAAATGATATATCCTTTTTTCCCCACTATGAACTTTAAAATCATAGATAAAAAGATTATACATTGAAATTAAATATTCCACAGCTCTTGAAATAACTCTTAAATATATTAAGAACTGTAGCAACTGAATGAGAATATTACAGAAGTTTAAACTGTGTTCTATGGTGTTCTTGATCCACACAATTTTTTTAGGCCTTAAGTTGAGCATCTAGAGTATATGAATTTTGGAGTGTTACTAGGATGTGAAGTATTTGATGGAGTACATGTGGAAAGAAGTTGTAAGAATTGGAAAGAACCTAAGATGACCTTGCTGCTGAAAATACACATAATCCATTTTATGTGCTGAAAGAACACTTGTTTGATAATTTTTTTCTAGAAATTTTTATCTCAGAGAAACAAGATTTTTGAAGTCACATGATATTTCTACCTCTAATAATTTTTGATCTTGTTTAACCACATTTGACAGTGTTCAAGTTCTACAAGATGAAATTACATTAAAATAAGGAGATAGATAACATGCCCAAATGAGAGTGATGCTGTATTACTTGATTATCCAGTATAAGTGAGGTAAATATCCTAGACTTGGAAAAGAGTTCAGCTGGAGTTACATCTTCAGTATTCATCAAGGTCAATCATGCACTGTAAATAAATTTATAAGATACTGGAGTTCATTAGTGTTCATTTATTGCTTTTTTAAAATGCATATGGAAATAGAGCTTAGTAAGAATTTCCTGTGGTGTTGTTTTCTTTGCTGGTTCACAACAGATGACTTTTCCATCAATTGGATTTCAGTTTCTTTGTTTGGCTTAACTTTTCTTCTTAAATTTGAAGTATTATCTTGAAATATCAACAGCTCTAGCTTTTTCAGAGTGTAGGGGCAAGAATTTCAAGGAGAGTGGGAGACAGAGGGGAAATTGATGTAGGGCAGGGAAAACGAGGACTTAAGGAGAAAAGAGGACAGTGGAATTTAGAACATTTTTCTACTTTAAACAGAAATGTATAATTGCGTATATAATATAATAGACTGTTCATGGGTGTTTATTTTGTTAACTTTTCTTTCAGTTAGCAAGTGCTGTTTCTCAGGTTGGTTTTGTTAGGTGGTTTTTTTTTTTAAGAGACATTATGTTTATTACTTTATGTAAACCAGAGATTTGAATCCCTTAAAATATGTCTTACTTCCCTTGTTATGAGGCACAGTGTGGGGACCAATGAGGAGCTGGGGGTTAGGGTTGAGGTTTTTGGATGTTTTGTGTGTGTGTTCTTGTTTGCATCTCCAGGAACAAATCATTTGTTTGTAACTGTCCGTGTCTTGGTAAATGTTTTGGGAACAGGGTGAGAGGACTTAAGAGGAGTGAGTTCAGTCTCCAGAAGTGCAGTGCTAGTGCTCTCAAGGGTGGTGGGCCCTAATCTCCTTAGAAGTTGATGTTAGAAGTTCAGTAAGATGCACTTGCAGAATAATTGGGTCCAGTGTTAATGACAGTAAGTTGGCCTCTGAACTCTAACAATAAAGGGTATGCTGATCAATACTAGAAGGGAAAGAATACTAATTCATTCAAGAGATGTGAATCATACTGCATTTTTAAGAAGATGCCTGTCATAGAATCACAGAATCGTAAAACTCTTTGGCTTGGAATGGACATCTAGTTCCAGCCCCCTTGCCGTGGACAGGGACATCTTCCACTTGATCATGTTGCTCAAAGCCTCATCCAACCTGGCCTTGAACACCTCCAAGGTGTTCCATAACTCCTCTGGGCAACTTGTTACAATGCCTCATCATCCTTGTAGTAAACAAATTTCTTCCTGATGTCCAGTGCAAATCTCTCTTTCAAGAGTAAAACCATTACCCTTCATGCTGTCACTTCACTCCATGATAAAAAGTACCTCCCCAGCTTTCCAGTAGAGACCCCCTTTTAGTACTGGAAGGATACTGTAAAGTATTCCTGGAGCCTTCTTTTCTCTGGGCTAAGCAACCCCAACTTTCTCAGCCTGTCCTCATATGGGAAGTGCTCCAACCCTCTGATGATCTTTGCAGCCCTTGTCTGGACTCACTCTAACAGATCCTTCCTGTGCCAAAGATTCCAGAACTGAATGAAGTACTCCAGGTTAGGACTCACAAGAACAAGAGTAGAAGGGTAGAATCTCCTCCTTTGACCTGCTAGTCACACTTCTTTTGATGGAGCCCAGGATATGGTTGGCTTTCTGGGCTGTAAGTGCACATTGCTGGCTCATGTTGAGCTCATCCACCAGCACCCTCAGGCCCTTCTTTTCAGGTTTATTCTAAATCCATTCTCACCATCCTCTCTTGGAAGGACAAATTTTGCCTAAGTGGGGCTATTTTGTCAAATCTTTGATAAAAGAGGAGAAGCACTTGATTAGAAGAGCCAACACAGCTAGAATTTTGGTATATGATCAGTAATTTACTTGACAAGGAATCTCAGAGTAAGATAATCAGACAAACTAGATCATTATCAGAACCTGAAGATCTGTGTTTTGACATCAGCCATCTGTTTGTTAAATAAACATTTACATAAAGTTACATAAAGAAGCTTATGCAACCTTCTTCCCTGTTCCACTCCTCCATCAAGGAATGACCCAGGTCTGGTTGCAACAGCCCATCCATATTACAGAGAAATTTACCGATCACTAAGATAGTTTTCTCACTTCATGATTAAGATTGTTGCAGCAGTTTTTCTTTATGCAGATTGTTATTCGCTAGTTTATTAATATTCACAGACTGGGTTAATATGTACAAGGTGCTGGTTAATATGAAAACGACCATTTATATATAAAGTGGTGAAAACTCTTATGTACATTTATGTATAGTAATAATATCCAGAGTCCCAGAACCCCACCAAAAATGTTAACAAATGTGACATTTTTCTGATTAAATAATATTATTACAAATTTTATTATTGACTATTATGATGACCAGTGGACTTACATTTAATGTCTTAATTTCTAATAAAAAAGTAGAGGAAAATATATGGAAGTAATTTCAAATATTAAAATGTATTCTTTTATCTACAGTGATGTTGCTACCTGTTTTAAACCCCAAGGGAGATTAAACTGACTTAAAAAAAAAAGATAATGTCATTTGGGAAGTATCATTTGCATTTTCTGGACTGCTTAATAAGCATTTTTTCTTTAATGAGCACGCTGTAGTCATTTCATAGGAGTTTGAGAGTTATTAATAGTGGTGTCATTTCTAGATCAGTCCTAAGTATTTAGATCCTATACTGAGTTTAATCATTTTAAATGTATATTCTCTCAGTTTAAATGCCCCCAAAACATATTTTTCAGCTCTCAGATCAATTCTTTCTTCTTCAGTGTTGTTAATCTGCTCAGAAGTGTTAACTCTTCATTATTTAATTAAGCCTTTTTATTATAGAATATGGCATTAATTTAAGTCCTAATTTAAGCTTGTTAAATAAACTCATAGACCCGATTATATGAATTATAGTGAATATGTGCTCTTCAAATAAATAACACAAATCTCTGCATAAATGGCATCTAATCCCTATGATTGTTTTGTTAGGATTCCCTCTTAAATATTAAACCTTTTTTTTAAAACGTTCACACAACAGTTACTTAAACATTCCTTGGTGGAGTACCATCTGGTATATATGTTGATAGGCATTGACAGTTGCTTGTGAATGTTCTTGGTGCATTGAGTCCGATGCTTGGCCCTGAATGATTAGAGATAAGCTCTGGGCTCAAGACTACGTTGTTCAATGCTTAAGGAACTGATTTAGCAAAATATTTGAACATGTTGATAATTTTGAACACGTAAATGTGTATACATCTCAGTTACTTCTGCACTTGAATTTACATCTGATCATATAAGGCTAATTTCTTTATGATAAAAAGTTAAAATTTTTCAAGATAAATTATAACCAATTCTTTCATTGCCTGGATTCCTTTTGCTAAACTACCAAATTAATTCAGAGAAAAAGCCATAAGGATTAAATCAGAACTCTTCCTTCCCAGTGATGGCAGTATGGGGGACTGATGAATCACATTACATTGGATACATCTCATTTCCATGCAGTTAAGTTTTGCAGTTTTAAATAACGTTATCCAAGTTTGAAAAAACACCTTCTTCAATATATGTTTCCTTCCCACTCTTTTTGTAAACAGAAATCATAACTGTTCTGGGCTTTTCTGAGCTTATTTTGTCACTTTTTCATGAACAAAAAGAGAATGGACTCACTGGAGTGATAGTATGCTCACTCCCATAGCTGTCATCTTTTAACCTACTGAACACTACATCTAGGTTTTTTTTCCTGTAATGTCAATGATTATTTTTCGTTTGGTTTGCTTGTAGGGGCTTGATACAGAAAGAAAAATGTAGCTCAAAGGGTGTCTGTGGAGTGCTGGTAGTTGGGGCCGTGTGAGCAGATGGAGGCACTTAATATGAGAGAATGTAAAAAGCTGCAAGAGGAAAGGTGAGCATGGCATTAGCATTTTGCATCATCAAATCTTTGGCCAGTTCTTTATCTTTTAAACTCTGCAACTGTATGAAATTCTATTCCAAAATAGACTTCACAGGCCATTGCAGTAACTGTTTGCTATTCCAGATTACCTTTGGAGAAAGCACGCCTTGACCTTGGGCTGACAAAGATATTCTTATTAGTAAGAAGATCATGTTCCTTGCTCCGTTTCTGCATAGTGATTGTGTGAATGTTAAAACCCTTGGGATGCTGAATGGACAAGGCTGTGTTCTGCCGTTTACCTTTCTCATCATGAGGTTGATCAGTGAGCTGTAACAGGGACAGAGAAAAAAGGATGGGAGCATAAGAAAGAGAAAATCCACTTACGCAGATTAGCCTTGATACGCATTGATTTAACAGAACAATAAGAGCTTTTAAGAGAGGTTATACAACAAAACAATAGATTTTCCATTTTATTACAATATGAAGAGAAAAAGAACTTATAAAAATGTTTATATAATTTAAATTAGATAGCCAAGACAGAAAATTATATATAACAAGAAGAAAAATATTGCTTTGTTTGTTTTCAAAAGAAGCTGAAGTAAATTTATGGAAATTGCTTCTATTTTCCAGCTTCACTAGCTTTCACAGAAAATTCCATTAAAGAAAGATGAAAACTAAATATATGTTTTGTATAAGTATGTGACTTTTCCAAAGGTGAAGAAATTATTTGGAAGGACCAGAAGTTAGATATTGCAATTTTTTTCTTTTTTTTTTTTTCCTTGTTTTTCCCCCTTCCCTTGAGGGAGCTGAGAATTATTCAGTTTAAATGTCTATTACTGTGGTGGGTGAAATATTAGTTTATCCTACCCATTTTTGCTTAGAAATGCCTCTTAAGCAGTTCATGTTCTGCTGCCTTTTTGTGGTTACAGTATTTTGGGAAATATCTTGTTCATTCTTTTGTTGAGCCTTGTTTTTCTCAGCACCCTGGCAAAGGCCTTGTTCTGCCTTTGGTTTCTGCTTTAGTTTCACTTAATCAGCTATTTATTTAAACCTCCACAAGAGCTTTTGGCTGAATACATACAGAAGAGAGTCAAAAATCAAGCTGGACAATTAATCAACCTAGTTTCCTATACTGGCTCATTGCCCTCTGATGTGTGCAAGACATTGTTGCAAATTAGGCAGATCTTTCTTCATGTTTGAAAAGTACTGGTGATCTAAAGATCTGTAGATGGGTTAAGAAGCAAGACAGTGGCTGCTGTGCACTCTAGCAAGTCCCACAGATCATATTCTGCAAATCCTTCTTGCAGCGCAAGGCTACAACAGTAGCGGGTACAATGCTTATGCAGTAAGCTGGGTGGAGAACACAAACAGTGAGATGTTGATATTGTAAGACATGATATAATAAGATGATGGTAATGCTTGCACATCGGCAAGATTAACTCTGCCATTGGCTGCATTATATATATAAAATGCCCAGTCCAAAGATCTGCTGGAGTAACTGACACAAAGGCTGTATTTAGTCACAGGATGTTTTGGATTGGAGTTTTAATGTGCAAGATGCATTGATAAAGGTTTCAGGTTTAAAAATAATAGAGTTGAGTTCTGTGAAAGTACATGTCTGTCAAAGGTCTAGAAAGCATTTGATAGCACCTCTATGGGCTTCCCAGATTTTATCACAAGCACATTTTTTTTCTCTATGTAGATTTGCATTTATCTTGTTTATGCATGATATTCACAAGCAGCAGTCGAAAAAGCATATTAGATCTTGACTCTCTCCACACTTTCACATTTTTAATGATGTTTCTGGAAATCACAAACCTAATGTGTTAGCATCCATGTAGCATAATAGGGGGATAAACTTTCTTTAGAGAAAGTCATCTGGTATTTTTACAAATGTGTTGTTTAGTTTGGAAGAGACTGACCCCAAACCAACCTTTACAAGGTTTAGTCAAATTTTCTTGAAGTACTAACTTGAAAGCATGAGTTTGCTTGTATTGAGCAAGTGATAAATCCTAAGTAAAATCTGATGAACATGGGAAAAGATTTAATTGCATGAACTTATACTTAGTAATTACATTATTAATACAAGAGAAAAGGTGAAGTTTGTGTCAACTGCTTTGCCATTCTCGTAAGATGTGCTTTTAATTAATGTGTCAGTATCACTTAGACCCATAAAAGAATCTCCATATCTTCATTTTAGTTACTAACAATCAAAAAAGTCATCAAAATGGACTCAGTTTCTCTATATCAGTGTGCTTTGTTATCGTTCAATTATTTTATTACTCCTTTCCCTGAGATTGCTTGTATATGCTTAAGCAATTTGAGTATAAAGGAAGCAACAGAAATAGGCCAATACATATTTAATTTTGACCTATAGCCTCCTTCATGGAATTGAAATCTCTTATGCTTTCAAATTAATGGTAATTTATCTGAATGAAGAATCATGTTAAATATGCCATCAATGCAGTTACAGCTAGCTAAAAGAAAGTAGGAATTTTTCAAAAGCGAGGTTCTTGATTATGCACTGTTATTTTAATGACGGTGAAGACGTTTCTGCTTAGATACTTATATAGACTTCTACTTACATATCTGATTGGATATGCATTGAAAACAGTAGCATGACCAATGGCTATCCACCCCCCTTCTAACTCATCTTTTCTTTTTTTTTCCTCATAAACTAGCTAGACATCACAAATAATTTGTCTTGAAGCAGATCCAAGGATAAGTTTGACGGATGTGAAGCTTTGATGATAAATCCAGCTTTAGAGACACATTCATTAAAAGAGAATGGCAGGTCTACAATAATAAAAATCAAGTCTCAAGTGTCTAGAATGGAAACATCTACAGATGTCTTTTCCTAGAACATCCATTCACCTTTAGAGCACCCTAGACAGTTTCACCATTCCTTTTTCCTAATGTTGCAACATAAGGGCCATGATACTTCCTCTCATTACAGACTCTCAGTTTATAGTGTCTTGATCTGAACTGAGGTTTGAAGTCTCTGAGGGAAGGGCTGGTTTTTTTGTTCTAGCAGTATCCATGACTAGAGTTCCTCATGATCTTTAAATATTGCCAACAAAACATTGAAATGCTGTCCTGCTGAATTGCTCTCACCCTATCATCCAGTCAAGAATAACTTCTCAAAAGTGATATATTCTTTAATACAGAAGACTCTTCTTGAAAGTAAGATTTTTCTTCAGCAGATAGGCAGTCTACTTTTGGCTGCAAAATTCAGTCTGAAACTTGAAACACTGAAGCTTTGTTAAAGTGGAGAGGTAGGGGCTGTGATGGCTTCACATCAATTGACAATTTTATCTCAACCTGAAACTCTGAAAATATAGTAATGTCACTACAAGACTGTAACTGCAAAATAACCATAACATTTTGTTCCTCTGTATACTGTGTTAAGCAGACTTTTCATTTGTTATTTGATTAGTTTTCTAGTGCAACATAATAGATTAATATGATTTCTTGTTTTATTAATCTGATTCTTGTAAACACTGTGGTATAAAATCATTATTTAGTTCAGTAAAAGTACTAGGGATTTAAGTGTCTAGCAACAACACAAATGATTTAATTTCATCTAGAATGTTATTCCACTGTGATTAAAATACTGCAACTTTATTAAGAGTCTAAGTTTAGAATAAAGAGTTGGAGGCTTCATAGTCTATGAAGCAGACAAAGCACTGAAATAGGCAAGATACTTGTACTTCTCACTGATAACATAACATTATGGTAGCTTTTGAGAGTATGATCATCAGATGAATTTGGCCATGTCAGTCTTCCTTGAGATATCACTTTCCAAAACATTCTCAATGTTCCAAATAAAAAAAGTTATTTTTCCTATATTGATTCTTTCCTCCAGAGGATGATGATTGATTTTTCTGCATATAATTTATGAACAACATTGAAGTCAATGTTGTTACTTACACAAATGAGAAATATAAAGCATAATTCATTTTGGTTTACTTACAGATATATGACAATGTGATTTTGAACTTTAAAAATTGTGTTTTGCCTGTTGTTTGTTTTTTTAAAATTACTTTTTACCTCTGTTTAGTTCACACCCCCTTGTTTTTAATCCCCCGTTGACCTTTATAGCATGGCATTCAGGTCATCAGATAGCTTTAACTAATGAGTATACTGACTAATATATTTGTGTAAACATATGAAACTATTTATGTTTCCTTGCTGTTTTTCATTAAACTACTGTGTATGTAAATTCAAGAAATTATGTATTGTCATTGCCCAGAGTTAGAAAATTCATATGGAAATTGCTGATATAAATTTGGAAAATTAATATTCTGACAACATTCATATTCTCCCCAGCATTGCCAAGAATTTGGCTGTCATTTTGATGCCAGAGAAGTACGATGTTCTTTATCGATGTGATGTTTTCAGTTTAGTGTTGAAATATGAGGTTCTTTTCTACTAGTGACAAAATTTTGCTGCGTGTTCTATAGCAATAGCAGTCTTAATCCTTCTTAAAACTAATCCAATCCTTGCAGAAAATTTTTACTTCTTTACTGCCTCATGAGTGTTGAAAAAATTTCTTGTATCTAATTCTTTAATTCTAGTTCACTAATTAATTTGGACTGTTGTGAAATCTCTTACACTCTGCTTATTTTTCAGTGACTGAGCATTACTGGAAGAGGCAGGTAGTATAAAGTGAATTCTCAGGGTAAATAATCAAATTTTGAATTAGCAGCAAATTATCTAAAAATTTAATACTGGTGGTTGTATTTAAGCAGTATTAACTTGCACATCAAGAAGATTAAGGCTAAATACTGAAGTAAATGGGGCTTGGCTCTGGTGACAAATAACAATTGAGTTCTATGATTGGCTTGTGAGGTTGTTATCCTGATGTTAGCTCGAAGAGAGGAGATAAGATTGCATCATATTAACTACCTCAGTTCACATTTTCTTTCAAAATGGAGTATGATGATAGAAAATCTGTGGATTTGAGGATGATAGTTTGATAAAACAAAAGTTGGGAAATTAATGAGGCAAAGTACTTGTAACGATCTGAAAGAAGTTTCTTCTTCTCTGATGAAAGAGATCATGTTCAGTTTCTTTTAACCTTTTGACATCATGAGGACAGGGAATAAGGTCTTTCTGTCTTTCAATTCTAGGTGAATTGAGTTGATTTATGCTAGTGGTTATTGAGGAAGACTTCTATCTGGGCCTGGCAGTATTGCAACTCTTTTTTATCAGTATACAGAGGAGGATCACAAGCTGTTCTTGCACTTTCCAAAACTCTCTTTTCACTAAGTCTTATTGGAAATGTGAATCAGTGCTCGAATTGGACAGAATCAAAGCAACTGTCAAACTAACAGTCCAGACAGTCCAGAAGCAGCACAAAGCAGTCACATGTACTGACTGTGATGTTTGGTTAGTGGTTTTTTGTTTTTGTTTTTTGTTTTGTTTTGTTTTAATTCTAGGTAGGTATTATTAAAAGAAATTACCAGAAAAGATGGTATTAAGCAAATCTGTAACATATTCTAAACCAAGATCAGCCTCATTCTCATTGGAACTGAGAACATGCAGATCCCTTCTCAGGTCACTTAATTTCCAGGCTAAATTTTCATGCAGCAAATAGAGTCAGGAATTAATAAATCTACAGCTTCAAAACATTAATACTTTGTATCTTAAAAACTTGAGACTGTGTGAATTTGATTTTGCATCAGCCCTGCAAGGTAATGATTCAATTTCCCAGGAAGTTAATTCCAACAAACAAAACTGACTTGTCCATGGCTTTAAAAAAGTATTGGAAAGATTAATGAGGAATTCTGGATCTTTTGCTTTTCAGCACTAATTCTTCACTTGAGTATGTGCACGTGAAAATAAGAAAAAAAAAATCAACGTTGTAAGTACATTCTCTGTATTTAACCATAACTTTTCTGCCTATGCAGACTGATGCTTTATAAACACACTTCAGTGAAAACAAAAAGTTGCAAATAGTGTCGTAAGGACTTTGGATTTCTCATTACCTTGCTTATGGATATCTGAAAGTATTTTACAAATAGTTGTGAATTGCTCCTCTTCTGTATCCTGTGGACACCTGCTCTAAGCACATGGACAAATAAAGGTGCACACAATGCCATTCTCAAAGGAGAAGTAGAGCAAAGACAAGGAAGGAAAAGACATCTGATGCTGTGCTGAACTGTAATCACAGAACTTTTCTTCCTTTCTGCAGAAGATGAGAAGCTGAAAAAAGTCTGTAGTGTTTTGAGACTTGGTGGATATGTTGAAAGTAATGAATGAGGAAATCCCTAGCTGGAAACCTAAGCCCAGTCATTAGTCTGAAGATATTACACAGACACAGTTGATTAGTCTGTTGTGCTATACTGTCTGGAAGAAGCTAAAGTATAAAATGGCAGTCATTTGTATCCCCTGTGAGAATGCAGCCCCTTCTGCAGCTTTCAGATGATAGATCATTTTTTAATTAATTTTTCTTACTGTTCTACTTTTTCTTTTTCCTTTAAAATTTTCTATTAACTTTAATTAACTTCGCCAGCCTTGCAAGTGTGCTTGTAAATCAGCAGTAGACGTGCTGATTCAGAGAGCCAGCTTCCTCTAGCTCAGATATGTACAGATCAGTAGTTCTGATGCAGATTATTACTAAGAGCTGTCTCTCTAAAACACTAATATTCCAGGGTTGCACCAGGAAAAAAGAACTAAAACCAAAACAACCAATCAAACAAAAAACTCCAATGAAACAAAAAACCTGAAACCATTGCTTTCCCAGCCAACACAAGGAGAAAGTCTGTAGGTATCTGTGTAGCTCCCTGGTTATTATTAATTTTGCTCCTGCTTTAACACTTCTTTAGATCAAAGTATTGAACATTGGAGAATGGAAGAAGGATATGGATACATGAGGAAATTGGAGGCCAAAGTAGTCAATCTACCTTTTTATTTGGGTATGAGAGGAGGAGGAAGGTTTCTTGATGGTTTTTTTGCCTGCCTGCCTGTTTGTTTGTTTGTATTTTTCCAGTGGTAAAAATTACACGGACATGTCAAGAACACAACATTTATGAATAAGAACAGGATATTAGTATCACCTAGGTACTCCTTCAGGGAGCACCTGTCACTCACTAGCAGTTAAAGTGAGAGTTGTGATGGGCTATGTGTAGGTGCATTGTCACCATTCTAGAAGCCATAGGCATAGTATTCTACAAGTGCCAAGCAATTGTATGTCCTACTTACAGAGACTGGATTCCCAGTTCATGCAGTACAAAGTCGTCACACAAAGTTCAGTTAAATTGTCTGCAAAAGATTTTTCTGTCCTGGAGATCTGCAGCCTGGAGTCCTGCCCCAGTCATTTCTGCAGTAACAGCATCAGGAGTTGGTCACTGCCACTGGAAGTTGTTGATGAAGCAAAGACGTGGTGAATGTTGATTTCTAGTAGGTAAAGAGTTTTACCCTAACTTTTTCAAGTCTCTTAAGTTTTCCCAAGATGAATTGTGAAGAAGTGTTCAAATTATCACTTTGTTACATGCATGGTGAATTCTTCCCCAGCAAACCAAGCAATGTAACGAAACATTTCCTTGACAAACTTACAAGTCTGCGGTTTGACTGAGCTATGTTAATGTGAATCTAATTCTTGATTTGCAAGAATCTACCATCCTAGAGCTGATGGTTTCAGGGCTGATCAAACTCCAGAAAAATCCTAGGTGAGGGCAATTTAAGGAGCCATTTAAAAAAAATCTAAACAGCAGGAAATAAATATAAACTACAATGACTTTTCAGAAACTTGAATATATTCCCTTATATATAGTTTTAGGGGGATTTCTGTTTTGAGCCAAAGATTCTGTCTTACAGACAAAGAGCAAAATATTAACATGGGTCTCTTGGATAAAATGATAAATGACTGGTACAGTGTTATAATAGCTTTCTTATTAACCACTTTGCATATGACTTGCAATATCCTTTACTCCATAGATTGTGTGTTTCATAAAGAGCTGTGCAGTTGTGTATGGTACATGAAAGGATAATAATAATATGCATACAATACTGAGTTGCAGAAAAGTAAAACAAAATACGTATTTCCTTTGTAATCCTGCTGGGGAACATTTTTTCCTTTATGAAGCACCAGAGAGCATATATTCACAATAAGTATTACAGAAGCTATGTTTCCCATTAATTATTTTGTAACTGAGTTTCTTTCAACATCATACATAAAAGTGAAGAGCCTTTTGTTTTTGCTTTAATTGGTGTCTTTGTGATAAAGCACTTTTTGCTCCTGTGGCTGATAAAATAATCAGCATTATGGTATGTATGCGAATATTCCCTTAGGGCTCACTTCAAAGACTGTAAATGAGGCAGATTTTCATACGCATGAAGAATTGGTTTAGCACTATGCGACATGTTGTTTGATAAACACTTCTGAGGCCTACCTTATAGTATGCAATGTACAAACAAAGTAGTCTGTCCTTTTAAATTAGAATTCTTTTTTAATCAAAAACCAGGTTTTCATCAGGACATCACAGTGGAAGGTTATTACAGCCTAGACATTTTTGAGCTTTTGCAGGTTGGTTGTATTCAGAATGCAAAGATGTGATTTTAAATTGTTTCTAAACTCACAGGAGATAGGGATCGTAGATCACATCTCTGTACTCCTGCTTACACACAGGGGAGCTTCACTGTGGACTGAGATCACAAAGGAATCAAACCTGGCATTCTTAGTTAAAGCTCCTTGTGTGTCCTATAATCTCAGAAATATTTGTCTGGTAGCATTGTTTTGAACATGAGTATTCATGCTTATAAATTGTGCCTCTGTATTTATGACTTCGGTAATCAGCTAGGATTTTACATACAGAAGACCATTAATACAGAATATTTGAGCCTTCAATAAGTATTTGTCCATGTGACAAATGTGACTTAGAATATTTGGAGATAAACAAAACCTTTCACTGTTGCTCTTAATCACCAGTGCAAACTAAGTGTTGATAGATGTTGCTAGTGCAATAGCAAGTAGCAATTGTAGTTGCACTGAAACAAAAATCACATGGGATTATGTTAATCAGAAAAAGGATTAACTATCAACAATCCTTTGCCCTTATAGCATTTGCAGAACTCTTGGTAAAATCATTAGGGAGTTTGTAGAAAAAACCCAACTGAGATAATATGCTGCATCTAAATCCTTACACTTTGCCCCTTGAAAGGCTATTTTATTATGGAACTAGCTGAGAACTCATGAAGTGGAAAGCAGTGTAAAAGGTCACTAAGAAAAGCTACCTGCTTGCAGCATAGATTTTTTTATCAGCTAAATAGTGACATGAATTTGCTGGATTTGAGATGCACAATTATTATTTTTTTTTTTATTATATGATTTTTTTAAGGAGAGGACACGTGACCATATTTCTGAGTAGCATACCAACACTTCAAGGTTAGGAGTTTTATTTGTGTGTCTACAACTTTGCATGTTCGAGTTTTACTTGACTCACTACGGCGAAGGGATGGTAGGATTGCTACCTGCTGACCATTTGGGTAATTCAATCTTGTTGAATTCCTGTATATCTTGTGTGTTGATTACTGTTCCAAATTTGAGCACAGCAAAAAGAAAGAAACTAATTCCTGAGTATGTGAGCCAGCAGTTTGGCTCACTACTTTGCTCTTCCACGTTCTTCTTCTATAACCNTTTTTTTTTTTTTCCTCTCACTATGCTGCTGCCATGTGCTGTAATGTCACTGAGGATGTGTTTGATTCCTGTCACTTCTGANCCTTGATCAAATAATTTATTTAGTTGTGTCTCAATCTAAATTTAGAGTACCCATTGGAATGAAAATCCAGCAGGGTTTTTTTTGTTTCTATACTCTTTAGAGAGATGGTGCATCAAATAAAGCGTATTTTATTTTAGTTTCAGTAATATCAGTTGTGGTGCTTGTGTTTCTCACAAGAGTACTTTGATTTCTACAGATCTGGTTATAGTGGTTAACTGATTTGTTTTTGGGGTTTTTTTTCAGTCAAACTTGATGTCTTCTCTTTTGAAGATATGACCCAAGTAACTTGTTTGGTGTACTAATTGACGTTTTGCATGAAAATTTGTAGATTGCGTTCTGGAATGGTTTTGATTCTAAAGGGTGTCTAAACTTAAAGGGCTGGTTTGAGGTTTTTGTTTTTGTTTTTCCCAAATAACGCTCTAAAATTTACTTTGGTGTTTTGTTGGAATTTACAATAAATTGCAAGTATGTGATGTACACTGATGATGGAAACCTTATAGGTGACATAATTTGAAGCTGGTAAGTTTTCATGGTCCAGTACTGCTTCATTGAACCTAGGTTTCTGTGAGCATGTGAAGAGCTTGGATATTTTCTTCTACAATCTAATTGCTGATTTAATCTATCCTGATGATCCATCATTTTTAAGCTGCTGAACTCTGCTGTACCGTGGAGTTCTTTATCTACCTTAGACCTTCTGTTAATCTTGAGAGCATGATCCCCAGTACATCTCAGTCATACTGTATTTGCACACAATGCATGTCAGAAGACATGCTATGCATACAGCTGTGACCAAGTAGAATATTCTAGTCTCTCTCTTCTTAATTTTCTCTTCTGTGATGTATCCTTTGATAAACTCCACTGATATTATGACTTGTTATGAATTTAGCAAGATTTTATTTCCTGATATTTCTTATTTAAGTGTTTTGCCACTTAGAAAAGATATATATATACACACACACACATCAACTTTTAAGCTTAGTGATAGAATATTATAATTAATTGATCTCCTTTTAAAAAGACTGTAAGTGGAAGATATCCATTGAAGCTTCTCATGGCTGTCTTTCTCAGAGATTTTCTTATGAGCTCATATAGCTGCATCTTAAGAGCAGCACTGACCTTGAACATAGGGAGCTAATATCTTACTAAGAGGCCTGATGGTGGGGATGCAGTTGGCCTCATCTCCAGGTCATTGATAAAGCTATTATACAGGTTAGGTCCTAAGATGGACCCCTGAGGAACCTGACTTCTAGGTACAGCATGAACCGTTAATCACTACTCTTTGTTGATTTCAGTAGGGAACCTTTGTGAATGATTTCACATTTAACAGGCAGAAAACTTCAAAGCCTTGACAAGAGAAATTTCCTTTACATCTGAAGAATTTTTTGTTGTGAAGTGATGTCTATAAAAAGGAAGATATTTTCTTCATCGTCTCTTCAGCTGGAATTACTTTGACTTTGCTTTTTTCATTGTATTGCGTTCCTTTCAACAAATGCTTAGCAATTAGACTCAGTATTTCTACCTACTGTTCTGCATGCACCTTATGTATATAGAAAAAGGTTCATGTAAGTGAAAAGGAAATTTAAGGAAGAATTAGGGTATTATAAGTGTTTGGGATCAGTTGAAACAACTTACGTGACTTTGTGCAGCCTTTAGGTATCGCAGTTCATCTAAGAAGAAACTACGCTATCTCAGTGCTACGTAATGAACAATTAAGCTTAAGAGACAATGATTGTCCACCTATGAAGGTGGCTTTTTCCTGTTCCAGAAGACTGACATGATGGTTTGTACAAATTTGTATTTCTGCTTGTTGGTGTACTGAGAATTTCATTCTCAAGTATTGTGTTTATTATTTCTTTACTGCATTCTGTGCTGGAGCAGAGTTGATCCGGAGGAAGTAATGTATGGTAGAAGCGGCTGGTAATCTCTGTAAGAATGGGGACTGGTGAACATAACTACAAACAGTGTTTTAGTGCCATTACTGAGTGGAAAAGAGCCAGCCAGCACACCTGTGTCTTGCTCTAACTCACTAGTGAATCACTTTGGTTCCCTTGACTGGAGTATTTTGTCTGGCAGCTTGTAAGTTCCCTTATGCACATGGTCTGATTACAGTAGAGTATTGGGAGGAACTGGGAATGATTCTATTGTTAAAATGTACTCTTTATTTTGAGATGTGAATTAAAGACAGAATGGAAAATTAAAAATTTGGTTGCAATTTCAAAAGTTTCTCAAAATTTCTAGTTCTCAGTCTCAAATGTAGATGGAAATG
Organism: Piaya cayana; assembly: GCA_013389865.1. Classification (NCBI taxonomy): domain Eukaryota; kingdom Metazoa; phylum Chordata; class Aves; order Cuculiformes; family Coccyzidae; genus Piaya; species Piaya cayana. The sequence continues at coordinate 28,805 of WAAB01020774.1, read as the reverse complement.
GATATTAAGAATTGCTTGTACCGTTTAAGTAAATTGAACAGGACTGGGGTCAGTGAGAGGATAATGTGAATTATACTAAGATCCTTGGATATTGACCATTTTTATATTACACTCTTATCCGTCAGTAAGGTGTAACCCAAACATCACTGGTGCAGAACTGCCTGATGACCCTAGATATTGTGCAGTTCACCTAGATAAAGAATTGCGTACCTTCTGTTTGGAAGGTCCTGGAACCTTGTCACTGAGCGGGAGGAAACTAGAACAAGCTCACAGGTCATCTCAGCACTTTCCCCCTTCTTTTTACAATTTATGTTTTCTGCTATGAAATTGCCTTTTGTATAGCAGATCTTTCCATGGAAAAATGTGAAGTCAATAAAAAACCATTTTACCTTCCTTAAGCTGCTACCTCAAGGCTACTTTTTTTTTTCCCCGAGATGTTCCTGATTACAGGTAGGTAGATGACAAAGAATAGCTTCTACTTTCAGCACTTGAGTCTATATATCCTATGTTTTGTTTTGATATAGTCACCTCACTTGCATTTTTCTTTGCCTCTCATTGCATTTTTTTTCTCTTCAACAAAACAAAATGGGATGTGTCTGTCGCATGCAGTCTGTTCCAGTGAGAAAGGACCCAAGGTCAGTGGATGCTTTAAAAAAGTTATGTAAACAGTAGGAATATTAACAAAGGTAGGATACCTTACGGTTTAGCAGAATAGCAGAGCATTTGTCTGGTACCATTAGTAGAGAAATTATGCCAGTTTTCTCTATGAGGGCTATGTAATACTGCTCTACCCAGGGAAAGGTTCCACCTAAAAAGAATTCTCAAAGACTGTAATACATAATTTATTCTGCAGTTCCGGTGCTGCTCTTAATTTTACTTGCTGGCAGTTTTTTTTGTAGCAATTACTATTGCCATAGCAGACTTCAATATATCACTTTTATCTATTCTTGATAGCAAAGCTTTGAAAGTACAAAGCCTGATATGAGCTTCTTCCTTCTCAGAGCTCTATTCTCATTCTTGGTAGCTGCAGATACTGAAATTTCTTGTATATGCCTTTTCATTCCATTGGTTTTCCGCAGCAATCTAAATTTCTCTCCCACTCCTTGTGCTTACTTCTCCATTTAATTTTGGCTTCTTTGGCTTTCCTATTTTAGTGTAAAAGCCTACTTTGTTGCTCTAGTTTCACCCACAAAGAAGTGAACACCAGCCTTTACAAATAACAACGCTTCCCTTTATGCCAGTAAACTTCTGCCTGTATCCCCAGCATCTTATATTTCTTTCTTTTGTAGTTAAACTTCAGGAATTTACATGCAGTGCCCTGAAGAGCCTTTCCTCAGACATTATCCTTGGACCTCTCTATTCAGTGGTTTCATTTCTTAGGGTTAACTGCTGCTGAAGGTGTCTTTAACACCTTCCTAGCCATGACTAGTTTTCCATGACCTTTCAGTCACTTTTGACACAAAAGACTCTTTTTGTTAGGGATTTTTTTTTTTTTCTCCTAGTTCTCTGCTACACCCCTACCCAGTCTTGATCTGTTGTTTGGAGAACAAAGACATAGTCTTTAGTGTCCCTTTTAGCTTTCTGTGACACTCTGATTCATATGTCTGTTTTCCCTTTTCATCTCCCCACTCCTTTTTTCCTGTTAGAGTAATTTTATTAACAGGCACAAATCAAGGGAAGATCTATTTTTCTCTTTTCCTAATTGTGTTGGTCTGCCCCTAATATCTCTGACTGGAGATCTCCTATTGTTGAGCTTACTGTGTTTCAGGGAAGGATTATGCTTCTGAGTCTTATTATTTTACTGTTTCTGATATTAACCATGTGAACATCAGCAATGCTTCAGTCAATCTGATCTCCTTTTTTGACCCAGGCATGTCTGAGAAGTTTTGGTTTCCCAGGCTATGGCTAAATTTTGCAGGCTGCTTCCACATAATGTGTGGAAATTATTGTAATGTGTACATCTTGACACTGAACTCTCTTCTGGGCTCTTGTGTAACAACTTGATTATTATCAAGTTCACTTTTAAGATGTTTTGTCAAAGAGCATTGGTTGTTTTGATCATCTGCTTTTTAATGTGTATCTCTCCACTGATTATCTTCTTCCACCTTTGATAAGGAATTTGATAAACTATCAGTGTCTCTTCAGGAACCATCCCCAGTCTGTTATATCTCAATGATCTCTCTCTTTCATTTTCACTCATAAACCCACCTTTCACAGCTCATTATTTTTGGTTGTGAATAGTCATGTTTCTTCTTTCCTGAAATATTTGTATGGATTTTAAGAACAAACACATTGTAGTTCTTCAGATCCTACCCGAAAGTTCCTATTATTTGTGACAAAACAGGTTGTAATTGTGAAAATGCTTTTTTTTTTTTTTTTTGTAATTTGCCTGCTAAGTGTTGTCTTCATTTGAACTGTCAGATTTTTTGCGGGTAGCGAGGTTACAATGTTCTTAGAGTACCTGGAAGGATAAGGTCATGGTTCATACTTGAGCTATGTTGCCAGACATTGTAGCAGTTGGAAGACCAGCATGTCAGAGAGTGTCAGGACACAGAGATAGATGTACTGCATGGAACATTTCTTCCTCCTATGGCCTCCCCAGTATTGGCCACTCAATTTGTGAACTGGCTTACTGGTTTTCAACAATTATAATGAAAAGAATAACTGTGTCCTCCTTGCGTGGTTTATGAGCCATACCAGTTTATGTTGATAACAATATATTTAAAAACTGATTGTAATCCTGTTGACAAAAATGCACTCTGTTTTTAGTCTTTAGCATTCCTATGGTCTATACTTTTCAGTTCAAATGTATGTGATGTGAGTTATCATCTTCTTTGTAAGGGAATACCTCAATTTTTGACATGATATTGAAATACAGAATGCTTTATAGAACAGTTGCTATTAAAACTTGTACACTGTACTTATAAAATGAAGAATATAGCTTCGTACAATTGTTTTCTTGCAACATATCACATAAAAATTGATCTCTAAAGACAATTTTTGTTAATCACTTATTGTTATTAATAAGTTATTTAGAGTTCCTACTTCAAAATAAACTATTATTAATTCGTTTTTGCCATGCTAGGGTACTGTATTATTTCAGATAAGAAAAGCTATTACGAAAACCACAACAGTTTATCTTAGTGAAACCACATATTTCACCTTCAATTTTCAACAGACAGTTTTTAAATACCTTACGTCATTTTAACACCTGCACACTTTACAGAAGTGTTGCAATGCAACATATGGAATTGAGTTAAATGTGTTCAAACATCCGTAGTTTCTTTGGTTTTGTTTGTAGCTTTGCATGTAATTACTCAACATTGCATTATTAAATATTTTATAAAATCAACTAATGTTACAAAATTCACATCTTCAGTAGGAGGACCTGTTGGTGGATAGATAATGAAGTGGGGAGGGTTGTCAAGGGAAGGAGGGCTCGGTTGCTCTGCTTAGCTTTGATAATATGCATATATACACCAACTGCAAGGACTTGTTGGTATGAGAGTTGTAAATGCATTTGTGATACAGTGTGTTCTTCCTTTCTGTAACAGTGAATACTCTTTATGTCCTTGTTCTATTACTCATCAATTTATCTATTGGCCGTTTTTAATGTTTGATTGCATAGTACTTAATTTCTTTGTCTTCCCCTGTCTCCTTTTTATTTCTTCTTTTTCAGTTGTTATTTTTTGGTATTTTTGAATATTTTTTCAGTCACTGAAAAATGGGAATTTTTATTACCTTTGAGAAAGACAAGAATCTGTTCCTTATAGTTTGATGCTTAGTCAGAATGTTCCCAAACACCAGCACATTTATTCTGAACCTACATATGCAAATATACTTTAAACTACTTGTATCAACCTATCTGTTTGAATGCTGCAAGTTTAATATTAGAAATCTTCTTTCAGACATCAATCCCTGTTATCACAGTAGGTGAAAAGAAAGTTCACAGAGTAACTCTGTTGACATTTTTTGGAGGGAATGGTGTACAGCTTGTAAAGTTATTTGGATGATATAAATTAATTGTTTGGGGTATAAAGAGCTAAAAACCACCAGAGAATAACACATTATATTGATCTCTGAATAGTTCTGCTTTTTGTTTTACAGTGTCTTATCTAGCTAGTATTTCAGTTTCCTAGCTTCACTTTAGGAAAGAACGTTACTGATGGTCAGAGGGTATTCTCCAATCTTATTCAAACCTTAGTGTTGTCTGTGAAAACTGTTGTTTTCTGGTAGATGCACTCGTACACCTGCCTGTATGTGAAAGATTGATGATTCAGTCTTACTTCATATGTCATAGATCATCAGCATCCACTAAACATTGGCTGCAGAAAGAGCAGGATTAAACTATTTGGATTGTGAATGTTCACAGTCACTTGATTCTCAAGGTCATTGTTGCATACGGCTGCCTTCAAATAATTCATAGTGGTAACTCAATAATTTGCTTTATGTGGATTATTTTTTTTTCCACCAAAGAAAGCTCTTTTGAGAGAACTTTTATCAGCAAAGTAGGAAATTATCTAGTGAATATTAATAAGCATGTCTGGTGCCTGATGCTTGAAAGTAAAGCTTTAAGTGTTTGATCCTTAGCTGCACTGCAGTCAGTTTGAGCCACTCAAGTAGATATGAGTAAAACAGAGAAAGAGGAGGAAGAACAAGGAGGAGGTTATTGGGGATCATTATGTGAAATAAGTGGCTTTTCATGCTGGAAGCAAAATGTTTAGTTCTCCCTTTTTTTTCCCCTTTTTTTTTAATATGTTGAGATCCAAGATTCTTATCCCATAGAGCACATCATCTGCCACAAAGTAAGATGCTACCCTGATACAATGAGGGTCTTGACTTCTGACTTTTCATGCCATATAGCCAAACTGGCTATATGACCGAGAGTTATCCTGATAGGAGGAGGGAAAGGCCTCCATTTCTGTGATTGTGTAGATCATGTGGTTTTGACCACATAGCGGGAGGGAGAAGAATGCAGCTTTTCTACCAGCTTTTGAATAGAATCGGAATGAGAGAGGCTTTGCAGCAACTCTCTATCCTGTGCGCAACTAGGGTGGGTAGCTCCTATTCCTACAATACCTACTCAGGGCACTGTGCTCAATCCGCAGCATGGTGCAGGGATGGGTGAATTTCACCTTGAAAGCTATAAGGTTAGTGCCTGGAGTCTGTGATTACATTTGCAATTCAAGTTAGTCTATTTTCTGCTTTTTAGCTTTTATTCAACTGAATTTAATGCTTGTGAAAGATGTCAGATTGTTATTTCTGGAGACTGAAATCTCTCATTTATCTATGTAAGAGATATACCTTAAAGCAGCGGCAATGTAATCCTCCCCCTGTCCAACGCTACCCCTTCCTGTGTTCCTTATGCTGAAGAAATATCTCTGAGTTTTCATATAGCTGTATTAATGAGTAGCTTTGTATGGATGAACTTAAGAGAAATCTAGACCTTCCAATATTGTAGAGTACTAGCAAATAAATTATGGTAACCATCACCTCGTAGAATAAATAATGATTTCAGATATTCTACATTAAAATTGTGAGAATACGAAATAGTAGGGTACAGAATATCTGTGTGTAAAACTGACTTTGTGAGTATCTCAGAAGCAAAGTAGTGTAGCTTCAGATATCAGAAAAAGGGGTACATCAGCAAGGGTGGTTTTTTGGATTTTCACAGACGTATGGACCTAGCGCATAATGCAGTGCTATCCAGAAAAAAAAATAGTGAAACATAAATCAATTATCAGAATAGTTTAAAGACAACTGCTTTCCTATAGTGAAGTTAAATTCATATGTTCAGAAACAGAAAGTCTCTTTGTACTACAGGAATAACAGTATACAATGATATTGCCTAAGAAGGGATTTATATGCAGGGCTGAAGTACAGAAGTGGTCAGTGATGTGATACCTCAGCTAAGTATCTGCTAACTTGAAGATGAAATTTGTTTCCCATTAGAAGTCATGTTAAAACAGGGACAGATGGTTTAATGCAAACTATGTGCAGGTCTTTTGCAAAAAGTCTCCCAAGACCCCATCTAAAGTACAAAGCTGTGTCCATTTTAAGTTATTCCAGGTGCTTGAGGTTTTGTTCAGTGATACCAGAATATCCTCTACTTTCTAGGATCTGTCCATGGCATAATGACAGAATCACTGGACTAGAGAGAAAGTGAACATAACCATACACCTCTACATTATGAAACTCGTCTGAAAGCCAAATCTTGAGTGTCTCTTCCTAATTCAAGAAGTTATGAGCAAGGAATTCTTTAAAGTATCTCAGAGTTGGAATAAGGTAAGAATCACGTTCACTCTTTGATCCTTGAGAAATAAAAATATCAGCTACCAAATGGAATGTTTTCTAGAGGTGTTTATAGAACATTCTCTATTTCATTCTCTGTAATTCATGCATCTATTTATAGAGATAAATGGAAGGTTAACCTATGCAGTAGAACTAAGTATGCTTTTCTAAATGATTTTACAGGTGTACTTGAATCCATTCTTCAAAGAGAAAGGATTAAGACTATAAGAGTCTTAAGTACTGGGTTAATTGATCAATAAATAAGGAGGTACCATATCCTCCAGCTCTATTTGTAAGGAATCAGAATTCTGCTGCATTTCAGCTATATTTGTTGTGCAGGATAAATGGAGGAATTTTTTTTTTTTGACCTTGAAGGGAGGTAAACATGAAAGAAATATCAAGTATCTTAGCTATGTCAAGACCCAAGGAACTTTTAGTCTTCTCCTGTAGAATTTTAGGAATCATAAGGAACCTGGGGTTTGAAAGCAGATAGGCCTATGAAGTTGAGATCTTTCTGGGCTAATGTTAACTGTATGGAGATCACAATTTTAAATTTATGAGCCATCTGCAAATCTCACTTTCAGACTTAATGTATGGATTTGGATTTTAAAGCGCCTGTCTTAGTCAAATGAATGTGAACTTTGCTAAAACCTGGAAGCTAAAAGTGTGAAATATAAGTTCGGAATAGGAAGGCTGAGTTATTTCGCTATTTGATATTACTGAGCATAGTGCTAGACTACTGTTTTCAGTTTCTCTTCTCAACCCAGAATTCTGAAAGACTTGTGGAAAAGTTGAGTAAGATTTCAGAAGAAAATGCTACAAGAATGGATCCTTCTGGAAAGACAAAGTTTTGTGTAGTAAGAAAACTTGAAGCTAAGTTACTGAAAATAAGATATAAAGATGACAAGTACTTTTTCCAAGTATATTTATGAGGATGAGATGTACAGCAGAAAGCAATTCATGATGTGGGAAAAACACAAGATCTAGTTGTTTGAATTTGAAGCTAGGTAAATTAAAATTAGAATTAATGCATTTTTTTTACTTGAAGTACTTCAGATATTGAAAGGCTCCTTAGAAGATGTGTTTAAGTCTCTAGATTTAATTTATTATCTGAAGTCTGTAAATATAAGACTGGATGTCTTCCTAAAGGTGAGCTGTAGATCAAACAGAATTTTACAGACTGGATATTAAGGTTACTCTGGGGTCATGGAGGAAACAGTTCTAAATCCAGCTAACTGCAAGCTATCATAGGCTAATTTATTGGTAAACTACTAATTGACACCTGACATTTAGTGAGCTTTGAAAGATGATGCTGGAAAATGCTAATTGCTTTTCTTTCAATATCAGCATGCTGGGAGGGTGTGTAAGCACATTTCCTGTGGTGCCTGTCAGACACTAAATGTTCTCTCATGGGAACCCAATCCTCCCTTATTTTTACCTCCTTAATGTGGTGTTTTACTCATAGAAGAGATAAATTCTCGAACTCCTGTGAGAGGAGTAGGGAACCCTTACTAACATAATGATTATACACAGCAGGAAAAGAAAAACAGTCACTTTGTGATCTCTGACTTTTGCATTGTCTATAGTACCAAGCCAGAGAGAAAACTAGCTGCTTTTCCTCAGCTGTCTCTGAACAGTGAAATTATTTCTCCTAAGCTATCCAGGCATCTATGAGAGCTGAGGCAGTCTTTTCCAGATTCAACTGATTTATAGCACAAATATGGCATATAGACTTCCACTTAAACCTCTTATAGATATTGTTTGTTAGAGCTGTAATTTATTAATTTTGTATTTAATTGTATATAAATATTTTCTTTTCTATTCATACCATATGACCAGTTTAATACGTTAATGTTTTTTTTGTTTTGTAATAGAACAAAACAATTTCATGACATTTAAGCAATCAAGAAATACTCATGAACAGTAAGTTCTCATTTCAACCCACGGATAGAAAATTGCTGAGTTGTGTTATGAGAGTAATAGATACGTGCAACTGAAATCAGGATTGCTCTGTGAACAAATACCAGAAAGAATAAATTTGCATTGATTACAATTAGTGTCAAACTGATATCCTAGAAAATGTAATCTTAATTACAGTGCCAATTTAGGAAATACTTAAGCACATGCTTAAGTATAATTAAGCATATGCTTATTCCTTCATTGATTTGGAGCCTTTTCACTGAAATGCATGTACAGGGCTAGCAGCCTCACTGGTAAGTTCTGCGAAGTAGGACTCCTGGGCTCAGATTCTGATTTGTTTCAGCGTTAGAGTAGAAACTGTAACTCATTATGCAACTACTTAGTCAAGGGTTGCAGTTCTTGGTGGCTGTGACTGCACATAAAACACAAACATAAGTACATGAGGAATTACCTTAAGTGTATATATATGTCATTTTTTTTTCCCTCTGGATATTTAAATAATTTGGTATCAATTTTCTTCTGTGGAGGGCAAGGTCCTAATTTGAGTCAGGGAAAAATATCTGGGAGACCTTCCTTCTGCAATTGTCAAAATTTATGTAGTGCTGTGTTGCTCAACATGAGGATTTTTGTGTGAATAATCATAGCAGTATGCAGATGGAGTGTTCCTGTAGTGCTGGCATCTTCACTTGATTTGATAAGCAGTGTTTTTTTTAAAGTCCATATAGAATGCTATTTTAGTATTTTATTAATCTTGCAGATTTTCCTCTTTGATGTCCTCTTTTCGTATTTCTGGAGTGTGTTGTAAGAATCCTGAATAAATGTATGTTCTTCATAAAATCTGGGATAGTATGGATACTTACACTACAAGGAAACAAATATTCTGTTCAAAAAAAGGAATTATTGAATACTGGGATCTTATTCCTAATCATTGCCTTATATTCCAACTTTACTGGGTTTCTTTATTGGTCTTCTTAGTGCAAAATATTAATTTAAATGTGCAATTTCATTTATTTGTCTTTAAGATTGGATTGTCAACACTTTCCTTTTAATTTCAGCATATAACTGAAAAGTCTCTGAATGAAGTGAAAATTAGAGGCCATCTCAATACATTTAGTTTTCTGTTGATGCCCCTTATTTTTTTGTTATTGCATGTCTTGGGGTTTCTTTAGCATTCATCTGGCATGATACCTTTTCTGCTAGCAATTTTTCATCCTCAACAAGTGACTTCTGTTGATGACCCTGGCCTCTTGTGAATATGGAATTAATGAGTGCATTTACTTTCATTCGTACCTCTCCTGTCAGCACATTATTTTTTGCCATCTCTCTGAATCTGATCTGTGTTTTTCACAATGTTTTTAATGTACTTGGGGAGAAATGTTGTCTTAGCTTCTCCTATAGATTATGTCCATTTTCCGTATTTGACTTATCTTTTCTTCCCTCATTTCAATTTCTACCTGTTTTATATTATATCTGATATATAATGCCTCCTTATTCTTGATTGCATTATGCAGGTCTGATTTCATCCAAGCTGGTATCTTGTTTCCTTCCCCACATATTCAGCCAAATGAAATGCAGAAAGACTGAGTATATTATGCAGAAACACCCTACGAACAAACATTTCTTCTTTGCTTTCACAAACTATTCCCCTTCTTCAAACTTATTATTTCAAACTTTTTTTCCTTGGCTTGATTTCTGTGTTGCAAGTTTAACAAAACTCAGATGCTTAATTTCTTTTGGGTCTATATCATTATTTCTATCTCCTACATTACTACAGAATAAGCAGGTAATTTGATTCCCAACCTACTTTCTTAGCGACGAAATAGTTTCCTATCTTCTCTTAAGTCTAGGAACAGTGTGATTTCTAATACCCCTTTGTTGTGCATTGATTTGTAACATGGTAACTAAACAAAAGCTAATGATTTAAAAGAAACTTTTCCTTTCATAAATCTGTCTCAATGACAGAGCAGGCTATATGTGGTATGCAAGTGATCAGTTTGCTTGTTTTGTTTAGTATAATGTATAATAGATATTAACTGGTGTTTGAAGAAAATTGTTTGAATGATATGATCAATGAGATGACTTTTATCTGTTTTATTTTTGTGTCCCTGAACAGCGCTCCTTTCTAAATTATAATTGTATGCATGCATTAGTCAGAGTACGGTAGAAATCTCCAGGCGAGACAGAATTTTACAGGTAACTCGAAAAATACATTTGGGAGTCAGATGACATTGGGAGGTAGTTTTTTTGACTGGATGAAAGTTGTGAAAAGATCTCACTGTTAACAGCAGAGCTTTACTTAGCTTGTCTATGAATACCTTTCTGTATCATCAATGATTTGATTACATCTCAGATGAGCAATGTGACACTGTTGTTGATCAGAACACAAGTGGGGCTGGTTCAGTATAGCTACAGAGGTAATCAGTAACGTTTTGTCTGCAACTAGATCTTTGACTCCAAAAATACATTACACTCAGTGGAATATATGCAGATTTTGCTTTTGCTTAGTGTCCGCATTTTGGGTGCGTCTTGATGGTGCCTGCATTTCTCTGGAATTTGAAAGATGTTCTTATCTATAAAGAGTAGACTGATGCTGCTTTATACATTAGTAACGCGTTCAGACTGCACAGGAGAAAAAGAATAAAAGAATTACCACCACTACCCCTCCTCCATGAAACAGTTCTCTGTATCTAGACAGTAGCTTTCCAGTGATATTAACATTGTACTCTAATCAAGAAAGTCCAAGTTTTAAAGTCTCATCAGCATCATCTGAGTCAGCATCATTAAAGATCAACCTAATGAGTAAACCATACTTGATTATAATAGCTGATATTTATATTTACAAGCTTGGAGTGGAGGAAAAAAAACATAAGGTTGGAATTTGTTAATCTGCTAATTTTGAACCATAAATCATTCATTTAACTCTTGAGAATAATGTGTTTTTTCATTTACAAATTAACATCTTTCCAGCTCCTTTTCAAAATCTCAATGCAAGCAAATTAATTCTCCAATATAACTGTATAGGGATGTATAACTGAGAAAAGTGTTGCTGGTGCAAGTGCACAGTAGTATTTCCAGAGATACTGGGTCTGGGGCAAAACAAAACAATGTTTTTACTGGCTCCGAACCCGTAATTATGGGGCTTTTTAGCATTTGACTTGAAATTACTGAGAAGTTTTTGAAGCATTTGTATTCAATAGGGCCTAGTGCATGTTTATTTGAAGTTATGATTCCCCTGTGCTGCTGCATTTCCTCTGTTGTATTTTAGCATGAGAGAAAAATTGCAGAGTTGTATTTGGATGATAACTCGAAAGATCTCAAAGAGAGTGTAAAATTGGCTTTGAGGTACAGTTATCAGCAAAGCTGCTTCCAGGAGAATATTAATTTGATAAATTTCACTTACACAGTTACCAAATAAGAGTTATCCTGTCTTCTGCCCATCGTAATATTCTTCGAGAACTATTTTTCTTTCCAACTGAAATGATTGTTGGCATTTTTCTACTTGTGTGTTTGTCTGTCTGCCTACCTAAATAGGTGGCTTTAACTGTTGTGAAAACTACCAGTAAATATATGAAAATTTAAGATGTAGTTCTTAGGTTTTGCTTTGAAAGAGTTAAATATACTTTTGACAAAGGCAAGACAAAACCAATACTGTATCAAGTATCGCTTTGCTCTCACAGACTACGTGGAATATGAATGAATATGTATTTAATGCCAACCTTTTGATCTATCTTCGATCTTGTTCTAAGCATTTGAGAAGAACTGGCAACTGTTCATCTGCCTTAACCTATCTATCATTCTTATCTCTGCTAATGGTAAAAGTTCTTCTCACTCAATTAATATTTATTTTCTGACACGTCGTAATTATCATGATACATATTGGAAATACAGGCACTGACTGAAAATACCATCCTGAGCAAGTATGTAAAGGAACTTCTTAAAAGCAGGTGTTACTTTAGGCTGTAAGGATTCTTTCCAAGGGCACACTTCAGGAAGGAGCTTTGCTTACAGAATCGGATGTTTAGGACTATTTTTATAACCCTGTTACCCTTGATGTTGTAGTTTTAACCACATATAATAACAATGTGCCTGTGTCAAATCCTGAATGATGTGGTGGTCAGGTATTGTGCCAAACTATTACAAAATTCTTAAGGCAGGCATAAAAAATATTTAAAAAATGGAACCTGTACTATCTGTGTTCAGTTCTGGGCCCCTCACCACAAGAAGGATGCTGGAGCAAGTCCAGAGAAGAGCAACAAAGCTGGTGAAGGGGATGGAGAACAGGCCTTATGAGGAACAGCTGAGAGAGCTGGTGTTGTTTAGCCTAGAGAAGAGGAGGCTGAGAGGAGACCTCGTTGCTCTCTGCAACTACCTGNGACTCTATCTGGTGGGTCTCTTCCAACCTGCTTGTTCTATGATTCTATGAAAATTTGGACTGAAAACTTTAACCAAGAAGAGTATGAACATTTGAAGAAGTTTTGCTGGGTGAGATTGAAAAGTAGGCAAACCCCTCTATAAATTACTATTTGATGTAAGTAGATTTATGCTGTTTTTAAAGGAACTTTGGTAAGATTTTCTGCTACTGTCAAGACGTATCTCTAAGATTAAATGTTAAAAGCTGAAATGGAACAGCAGGTAAAAAAAACCAAAAATGCTTTGACACATAAAACTAAAATGTAAATGATTATACTTCTGATGAAACAGCGTACAATGTAAAATGTGTGTTTGCTTCAGTTTCATTTCACATCAGTTAAACAAAGCTGCAAGGTTCACATTTTCTTTAGATCATTTTATGCTGATATATCAGTTTTGTAGAGAGCTGTGCTCCGGTGGGTAAAGGAAGAGTTGTACTCAGTCAAATCTAACAATTGTTCATCCTGATGTGGCATTAATGAAACAGATCCTATTCCAATTAGAAATGTATTTGAAAAATAGTGCGGCATTAAATCACTCAAAACAAAAAAGATGGGGTAAATTTTTGATAGCAGTTGTAGTTTTACATCACAGGTTTATTTGGCTTATTGCATTGAGCAATTTAATTGTGTGCAAGTTAAATATGTTTTAGTTTATTCATTACCGAAGTGATAATTGTTACATGGGAGAAAAGGTCTTTGGGTAAAGCTTTTAAGTGATAGCAGTATGTGTTATTTTTGATCAGATTTTTTTTTCCTTTTTCCTCTGACCTGTTAGTTACTGAGGAAAACAGGAAGAGAGCAAAACCTAACAAAATTCACACAATCTGATTGAAAAAAGTGGTTTTCCTCCTTTTTTCTGCTCTTGCTCTTTCTTAAGAACTTACCCTGGGCTTTACTGCATCTGAAATTGATTCTTAGTTGATTCAGAGTATAAGCTGATATAGTCTGGGATGCTGAGACAAGCCCTTTTCTGTCAAAAATGTTAGACACAAATAGTTCCACCAGGGGCTTTGTGGATGGCAATGCTTCAGTCACAGATTTCCTCCCTCCCTTTGACTTTTCTACTGTGCACACTTGAACTCTATAACTAGTCTGGGTCTTACTAAAAATTTGAGTTATTGTTCTAAAAACTATAGCTACCAAAGGAGGAGGGCATAATCTGTGAATATTTACACTCGTAAGCTTAAGAATATTTGTAATGCTGTCCAAGTGACCTGAACAAAGTCTGAAAAGGCCAATGCCTAAGGAATAAAAATATCGAGATTACTTAGTGTGATTGATGTGTAATTTGGTTTTGTTGCCATGGTGGGCAATAAAAGGTGTAAGATCTTAGACAAGCTGTTCAAATGGTATCTCATACCCTCTTCTCTATGCTTCAGGTGGGTTTAGCCTGGCTGGATGCCAGGTGCCCACCAACACTGTTCTATCACTTCCCCTCCTCAGGTGGACAGGGGAGAGAAAATATAATGAAAGCCTCATGGGTTGAGATAATAACAGTAATAGATCATTCACCAGTTTACCATCACGGGCAAAACAGACTCAATTTAGGAAAATTAGAATAATTTATTACCAATCAAAATCAGAGTACAATAATGAGAAAATAAAAACTAAATCGTAAAACAGCTTCTGCTTACCTCTCCTCTGGTTCCAGGCTCAGATTTACTCCTAAATTTTCTACCTCTTTCCCCTCAGTGGAACAGGGAGATAGGGAATGGGGGTTGTGGTCAGTTAATCACAAATTCTTTGCTCCTTCCTCCTTAGAGGGAGGACTTCTCACATCCTTCTTCCGTGCAGGCGTGTGGTCCTTCCCATGGGAGGCAGTTCTTCATAAACTTCTCCAGTGTCTGTCCTTTCCATAGGATACAGCCCTTCTGGAACAGACTACTTCAACATGGGTCCCTTAGAGGGTCATGAGTTCTGCTGGCAAACCTGCTCCAGAGTGGGCTCCTCTCCCCACAGGACCTGCCAGGAGCCTGCTGCAGAGTGGACTTCTCATGGGGTCACAGCCTTCTTCAGGCCACAACTCTTTCTCTAGTATGGGGTCCTCCATGAGTTTCAGGTGGAGATCGGCAGGGGCACAGCCAGCTTCACCATGGGCTTCTTCACAGGCTACTAGAGAATCTGCTCTGGTGCCTGAAGCACCACCTTCCCCTCCTCTTCACTGACCTTGCTGCCTGGAGAGTTGTTTCACTTAAATATTCTCAATCCTCTCTCCTCCACAACAGGTGATTTTCCCGTTCTTAAATGTGTTCTCACAGAGGTGCTACCAACATCACTGATGGACTCAGCCAAGGCCAGTAGCAGGTCTGTCTTGTAGCTGGTGGCATGGGGGAAGCTTATAGCAGCTTCTTACAGAAGCCACACCTTGTAGACCTCCCTGAAACCAAAACCTTGTCATGCAAACTCAGTACAGGGGAACAGGCAGGGTCCAGTCACACACAGACATCTTTGCAAAGGAAGGTAATTATCTTGCCTTGGTTCATCCTTACAATATATTCACTTTTGATAGTGGCTTCCCTTTGACCTCTTTTTTGATGTTGATATGTATAACTTGGTCAAATATGCAACCCACAGATCTTAGACTGACATTTGTCCTTGGACAAATATGGATATGACAGTCCATTTGAAGCAGCTCTGATTTATTGGGCTAATTACCCAGTTGCACCCGTCTTCTCTGATTTCTCCAATGTCTTGCTTCTTGTATCTATGCCAACTGTAGCTTCTCAGAACAGTAGAAGTGGCAGCTCAGGGCACCTCTTCTTCCTTCAAGCCTGTTGCAGCTTTAGAATTTCTGTAAGGGGTAAAAAGAAAATGCCTTTGCCTCTGTCAGTGAATTAGACATTCAGACACTGCAAGTTTCCACACCATTTTGACAATGAGCAGGCTATCACTCAGTATTAATGTTCTTCCTAGAAGGTTATAAAATCAATAGGTATATTCAATTAATAAAGCAAAGAGAAATCAGCAGGCAAGATCTCTCTCTAATTTTCATCTCCCTTCTAAAATACGGGAGATGTTTGTTTATTATCCACCTACTAAAATAAAAGCCAGCTTAGCAATATGCTTGAACCAGGTTGCCAAGGGAAGTTGGGGATGCCCCATCCCTGCAGGTGTACAAGGCCAGGTTTGATGGGCCTTGAGCAGCCTGATCCAGTGGGATGTCCCTGCCCATGTCCCTTCCAACCCTTATTATTCTCTGATTCTATGATATGTAAGATAAAGTCCTGTTGCTGGATCATAAATGTGCTCACATTTGGACGTTCCAAACTGAATGATCTGCCTTTGACTGAAGGAGAATTTTACTTGGGAGCAAGAAATCCTTGAAGATGGCAGAAGATCACTGAAATGGATGGGGATCTTTCTAATCAAGGTCAGAGCCTAGAACAGGTGGTGGAGCCATGCTCTACAGGTTTGGCAGCTGTAGTTTGAGTTGAAAGAAATGGCCTAGGCGTATACCAGGTAGGAGGTATGGAAGAGAAAAAGGGGTTTAACTACTGCAAATTACACTGCCACGATGCCTGATGTAATCAAAACTGAACCAGTCTTCTCTGTGGGTCTGGAAAACAACCAATGCAGACCACATAACAAAAATTGAAGTAGTCACACAGAGGCACAAGCTGTCAGATTCTGTGTACATTGAAACAGAACAAAACATAACAGCCTGATGTAAGCACCACATTGAATTGTTGGGTAAAACAGAGATACTTGGCCTTATAGAGTTATTAAGGCATGTATTTAATGACAATTTGTGCTTCTTAGTGATTGGTTTATCATCATGAGAAATACATTTTTCAGGTGACAAAATGTCAGTATTATGATTAATTTAATTTCAACATTTTTCAGGGTTCTGATCACATGATAATAACTTATAAAAGCTTAAGACTGCAATTTCAATTAAAGATGTGCAGGTGGCAAGAAATCTGCATATTAAAATAACAGTTTCCTCATAAGCATATTCTTTTGAACTTTAATCAGTGTTTTCTATTTTCTAATTATCATGAAGTGTTTGTCCTTCATGCATCTTTACTGTGCGTTACTCTAACTTCATATACAAACTGTTTTATTGTACATTACATAAGGGAGACTGATGATGTAGAAGCTGTTTCTAAACAGGTGAGGAAACCCTGTAAGAAACCTTATTTATGGTGAAAAAGCATGCTTGGGTTAAATTCATCTGACTTGTTTTCCATTCTGTTTGCTAATAGCCTCTGTGGTACTGCAGAGACAAAACAGCATAAGTGCTTTGTTTTGAAGGAATGCAACAGCTGGCTAACTTATTATATATTTAAAAAAAAAAAAAATTTTCTGGTGCTAAAAATAATGTCAAAATGCCTTTAAACATCAGCCTGTCCTTCCCTGGGAAGAATAGTATTATCAGAGTTTGTCATAGCCAAAAGGAGCCTGCTTCTTAGAAACACAAAGCAGGATGGGCTCACTAAAATATTTACATTTATTGAGCAAAAAGCTGATTTTCCACAGTAAAAGACATTGCATGATACAGCAATTGAGGGGTTTTTTTTCTGAAAAGAAGAGATACGTGCAGAACTGGTAACCTACTCCTCTAGTGACTGGGATTTTTCTCACAGTGCAGGAGCCACAGGGGCAGTGTAATTAAATATTGAGGTCCCAGTTGTGAAGTCTAGATCAAAAATAACATGTAGGTACAGAGTTTTCTCTATGTGACTGAAATCCTAAAAGTGAATGAGATCAGACAGATGCCTGCAATGAGGCTGCCTGCTGTATGCTCCAAACATGGGCATTGGGATTGTTGCTTTGCAGAAGGTATGGAAGGAGCCAAGTCTTGGATTGTAGGAAGTCTGGGATTGTATGGATTGTAGGAAGTCTTAACTACCTTCTCAGTAGTCTTGAGCCTGGACACTGTAATATGTACCTTGGCTCTTGTCAGGATACGGGAGGAGTGCCAAGTAATATAATGGGAGGCATGTTTACATCTTTAATGCAGCTGGAATCAGGTAAAAGTGCCAAAAAAGAGCTGAATAGAAGGACAAATTGGTTTTATTGACAATTTAAAAAAATGGAATCTTATAATGGAACATTAGGGAAAAACTGATTAAAACAATGAACCATTCCCTGTTTTTAACCAGTGTGCCTGTTGCCAAATAGAAACATTGAAGACTGAACCCATAGCAAGAAACACAATTTTAAAAATAATTTTATTTTCTGTCTTCTGGTGTTTTCAAAGGGTTCCTGAGATTTACTTAAAACTCCCTTTGGGACAAACGCTTCTGAAAACAGCATCAAAATAGACAAAAGTGTAGTGTTATAACTAATCAGTTATATAGACCTAATTCTTGATTGACTTGTTTTAAGTCAGGTGCTGCTGAACAACTGTTTGGAGCTGGCGCTTGTAGTCTACTTGTCTCACAGGTTTTTTTGAGTTTTACTTTAATAATGATTGAGAGGTGGTATAGGCTTTTGCTGCTTCCCTGTTCTTACAACTAGTTTATAATGGTTACTCCTTATCTTGCAGGGTTAATTCAAGTTCATTGACTTATGTTAATGCTGATTGCCAGCTAGGCTAACATATCTTAAAACCTACAGTTAGTAATATATGATGCCTAAATTGCAAAATGAGTTGAGGTAGAAAGAGACCTCTGGAGGTTGTTTCCTCCAGCCCCATTGTCCAAGCGTTGTAGAACTCACTCATTGGATAGACTGAGCAGGACTGGGGTCTGGTAATACAGATCTTATTTCTAGTTCAGTCATGTTCTGTTTACAGATTTACAAGTGTTTCCATCTGGACAGTGTGTACTTTTCATATTTTCTTGGATTTGATATTTTTGTTGGATACTTTTTTTTGGCTTTGTTTTTAAATTATGAAAAAAACCCCACAACTTCTTTAGAGAAAATTATCACGGCCCTGAAGGTAGGTCCTGTTTAAATAGATCTATAGCTTTTCCTATGAACTTTTACACAATTTAGATGATATAAGTGGACAGGTGATAATCTATATTGGGAAAGTAATGTGGTTTTTATTCGAATTTGTAAACTAATTTTAAGTTGGGTTGTTCTACACATTACTCACCTTCACATATTTCTTTTAGGCAAATTATAAAGCCACTGTGCAATGTTTGCTATACAGTGGAACTCAACCAATTACATTCTTTTGGCTCATAAAGGAGAAGAAAAGACTGACCTCATCTGCTTTAGCTCAGAGTCCAAACTTTGTATGAAAGAGATGCATAAAATGCTTTAGACTGAATTAGCTGTGTTAGAGTTGTATTAGAAGAAACTATGAAAAGTCAAGGACAAGGACAGAAGGAAAACTTCTCAAGCTTGACAATGGAAAACAAGTATTTAGCAGGCAAGCAGAGCAAAGACCAGCAGTACTAAAACCTGGAGAAGTAAACTGATAAATAGAAGTGGTAGTAGAGACAGAGATTTAAAAATACCAATTTCCAGCCCCTGTGTGATTGGAATAGGTTCAACATCAAAAGTTAAATTGAGCAATATGTAGATGCAGTGGGAAATTCTGTAGTGTTGTGGTGTAGCCTATGCCAGGGATAGTCTGAAGTGACAGAGACATCTCTTAAACAGCCATTCTGACTTAGCTGCCAGATTCTTAATTTATTCTCAGGGTTTGCAACTCCACTAACTTTTAAACTCAGCTTTTTAATTTCTGTGCCTTTTCCTTCCTTTCAGTAGTAGGAATTTAGAATGGTCTTCTAAAAAGACACTAATATACACGAATGGT
Organism: Piaya cayana; assembly: GCA_013389865.1. Lineage (NCBI taxonomy): Eukaryota > Metazoa > Chordata > Aves > Cuculiformes > Coccyzidae > Piaya > Piaya cayana. Next base: position 9,467 of record WAAB01020774.1, on the reverse strand, counting down.
TGCAAATGAATAAAAAGTAATTGTCCTTTCATCTTTCATGCACTGTCATGCTAACAAAAATCCATTGGAATTTTAGCAGCTCTTGTTTTGAGAAGATACTGTTAGGCTCTTGAAGAAAATCAGAATCCTAAAATTGCTAGATTGCACATCTAATCACAGCTGCCTTTCTCTTCCAAAAAAAAAAAAAATCCACATACTGATTTCAGAACATCAGAGATAGCTCTGTGTTTTTGCTGTATAAAATAAAGCTGAACATAGTTAAACTAAAGATGTAACATAGGCACTAATTGACATTTCATCATTAGCCCCACCCACATTATCCAGTACATTTCAGTTGTCATGGATGTGTTCACCAAAACCTGAAGTGTATAGAGAACATATCTGGTGGTGAAGTTCACATGTCATAGTGTTCTTCCAGACGGTAGATGGCATGGAAGGAATAAATGGCAACAATCACCACAAAGTGGCAGTGCAGGGAGTTCATACACAAATGCAAAAAAAAACCCAAAACAAACAATTAAAGGAAACAAATATGGAAAATACTTCTGTAAGTAGAAAGAAAGCATATTTTCATTACATTTTTAGATGAGAATTTATTTCAGATAATTATTATATACTGTACAAAAAGCTGAACACTGTCACTTATGTTCTATGGGTTTTTTAATGTTCATGGCAGAATAAAAAGTGTTAAACAACTTTTGAGGTTGATTAAATACAGAAGCAAAGCTGAAGAATTGACTGCAAAATTCATTTTTTGAGAATCTGTACTATTACAAACATTAGGTTACTAGATAAACAACAACAACAAAAAATCTCCCAAAATGAAATTTTGATCAATATCTGAGCTGCTAAAACTGTTGTTTTTCTTTGCTACTTATTTTCTGTTTGTAATACTATGTATTAAGCAGTTAAAGATGTTTTAAGAAAGGTTAGCAAGCTCGCTGAGCACAGCTTAAACTTTTAACATGGAACTCAAACATTAGTTAGTCCATGTGTTATATTTTTTAAGAGGGGAATGAAGTAGTAATTCCCTGCTTCACGATTGCAAGATTCAGAAGTCAAGAGTTTTCTCCTGTATAGGTCTGAAATAATGTGAATTCTTTGGCCCAGTACGTTGTCCCTCTTGCTCTTTATTTTTTTATTTTTTATTAAAAAAACCCCAGTATATTCTGAAGAGAAAGAGAAATCAGAGAAATATATGTATATATTTTAATCTTCATAATCAAAGATATGTTTCTAGTAGATATACTTGATTACTAGCTAGATAAATGGAGATTAACATTCAGACACAGAGTTCCAGTTCACATTGTCCCCATCAAAGAATAATAGGCAAGGCAGCAAGCAGCTAGAGGTGTCTAAAGCTATTTCTGTAAAAAGTGCCAAGGACAGAGATAAAGATGCTTTAAAGGACCGTTGTAGAATTGGTTTTATACTGAAAACCTGACAGGTAGGAGAGAAAAAAAAAAAAGTAGCCTTTAGTTATGGAAATACTTCTGAAAAATATTCAGTAAGGAGTAATATGTGTTGTCTCTCTTAGCACTGCATGAACAAAGGAAACTTCCTGCTCTCCTGTGTAGTACTTACCAAATTATGTTATGCTCTGCTGACGTTTCCTTTAGGTTATGTAAGATTTTTATAACTACAGAACACTGCAGGATTTGTATGAAAATTTCTGCTTGTTACAAGGATTTCTTTTTCACTCTGCTGATAACTTTTGTGAGAAGTGTTTTTAAGCAAGCAGCAAAACCTTATGTGAACAGTAAGTGCTACCATTCACGACTGGTGGCAAACAAAATGTTTATAAGGAGTGGGTATTTTTGCTCAGTGCATATGTGCAGCAAGAAAACTACTTTCTCATGACATTTTGCATCTAATTCTCCTTTAAATCCAGGTTGTATGATGCTGATGCCCTGATACCTAGAATGCCTTCATTTGGCCATTATCTGCCTGGGTTTTTGACTTAAACTACTGTGGCATGAGGACATTTTGATTGAAATAAATTTTATTGATTTTATTTGATTGAAATAAATTTTATGCACATAAAACAATCTTAATGGTATTTTGCTAGTATCCTTTCAACCTGCCCTCTATGAGCACTTACTTCATCCACTATTTCTAAAATACAGCCTGTTAGAATAAGAAAGTTGGGTTTTAACCTGCATTTTGTCTTAAATCATAGAATTTTAGAATCTGCTCACAGAGGTCATAGAGTCTTGACTTGAGGGTTTGGTTGCTATGAAAGATGTTGGAGTTGGTACCTTGTTGGATAGACGTTCTTTTTCTGGTGCCCCTGATGTAACAGGTTGTATGTGCAACATTCATAGGTTTTTCATTTGTTTTTAGGCAGTAGAAACATAGCTCAAAAACCTGTAATGTAAACATACTGTTTAGTTAGTATGGAAATCATAGGTTTTAGATGAATGCAGTCTGAATATAAAATGTGACCCATATATCATTGTAATTTACAGTCCAATTTCTTCATATTATTATGGCAAANCTTATAACATGAAAAAACTGTAGTTGCGTTATTTCCTGCTCCACAAGAACCTGGGAACGCAATAGGTCTTCAGAGTATTCATTTTCTGAATGCACATTCACAGGTCACACTTCCACATACAGTCCGGTTTGTCTTCAGACTGTGTAGCGTAACAGCTTGCTTTGTGCTGGAAATGGTTGCTTTCCTAGCTCAGTCTTAAGCGCCCCATGCTTCATCACTGTAACATCATTCTAGATAAGCTGTTGCAAGATCTCCTCTGTTTGGCTCAGTTGTGAAGGCCTCCAGTATCCACAAGAGGCAATATTTTGATTGAAAACAATACCTCACACCGGGAGACCTGTAAGAAAATTGAGGTACTGAGGGGCATGGTTTAGAGATTGGTGGGAATGGTTGGACTTGGTGATCTGGTGGATCTCTTCCAACCCGGCAATTCTATGATTCTATGAAAACAAGAAGGAAACTGTAAACATTTTACAGCATAATCTCATGACACTTGGAAAGACTGTACAGTGTCCTTATGCACAGCTGCTGTTGATATCATGAAAGTAGAGTAGCTATTGACTACCAAGCTCAGTAAGCAGCTCAGAATTAACCTGAAAAACAATAGTGCACCTGTCTTGCAAATTGCTTTTTTCTGTAGTTGTTCAAATATGCACATGCTTGCTCGTTCACATTAAAAAGTTCAGGTTCCTATGCCTCTTTAAACAAAACATAGTTTTGGTTCCAACAAAGGGTAATATAGTTCCTTTTGGCATATTTATTCTGACATGACTTCAGCAAAGAACATGTATATTATTAAGATTGTATTAATTTTCTTTAATTCCATTTGCATTAAAGTTTCTGTCAAAAGTAAGTATATTCTTAGAGATTGTCAGTTTATGTCATTTTATATAAAAGACAGATGGAATTCCTCCTGGTGGAATTTCTCTGTTATATGTGGGAGAGGGCAAATACAAAGTTGGGCTATTGATTTGTTGCCTAGGAACTTCTGAGAAAAGTATATTCTGTAGGTTTAGACATTTCCTGAGATGACATTTGTACTGCTTTTTAAAAGAAAAAAATTTGTAATCAGAACAAGTCCACTTTGCACACCGCACGCAGCAATTTTCTCTTTTCCATCTTAAAATTAAAAGCTTTAACAGTCATAATCCTGTTCTTTAAACGTGTAAACTAGAATTAAGATACAAAGCAATGAATTGTTTGCACAGTGGAAGAGCATTGAGTATGAGAGAGAATGTACATTGTAATTTTTTTTTCCCACTATAGTTAAAGCATATTTTTTTAAATGTGTTTTTATTAGCACAGTGTGATTAGTATATTGGGGTTTTTTTGCACATTTGGAATTGGTCTTAGCAGAGTCTAACTTAATCCCTAACTGGATATTTGTCAGCATTAAAAAGGATAGTCTGGCACCATTCAATATGATGATTATTCATACATAAATTTATAAGTTGTTATCGCTGTAATATTTAAGAGCTACATAGATAATTAGGATGTTTATTCTGGAGTAGGAAGGTGGTTTCTATTTCAGATCACATTGTTACATTAAACCACTAGGAAAAAAATAATGCTAGTGCTCATGAAATATTAGGACTACAAACAATGTTTCTGAATAATATATCTAAACAAAATACACTGTTCAATTCATAGAATGATAGAATAGTTAGGGTTGGAAGGGAACGTTAAAGATCATCTAGTTCCAGCCCTTCTGACATGGGCAGGGTCACCTCCCACTATATGGGGCTGCACAAGGCTTCATCAAAACTGACCTTGAATGCTTCTATGAACGGGGCATCCGCAACTTCCCTTGCCAACCTGTTTTTTGAAGTTAGCTACTATATCATCTTGCAGGAGGTTTTTTTGATGAATGATGTATCCTGTATAGAAGGTTGTCTTGAAGTTTCTGTAGTGATATTTTAGAAAGTTACTACTGCAAATATATACAAACTTTATACATACCCTAAATGTATTATTCCATGTGAATTTTTAACATATGATAATTTATTCCTACTTTATTCTATTTCTTCATTAAGAAGTCAATAAAGATGTAATTATAAAAACATTTAATGAAAGCAATACAAATACAAAATGTCTGTTAAAATGTTTCTTGTATGTATTCTGTGCTTTGTTTTGACTGTAGCAAACCATACTCTCTCTAACAGAGTCAGGGTTCTGCTTCATCTTCCCCTGTATATCATCTTATTTTATGAATATTTGTGATGCTCCCTTTGTGTTTATCTACCACACCTGTTGAGATATTGCTTTGACAACAAGTGACAGTCTATATGACAAGTTGAGGCTCTTAATCATTTTTGGAGTGATATTTTGGGTAAGATGACTTGTTTTCTTGGAGTATAATGCATAAAATGCCTCAATTAGGAAAGTAATTGTCTTCAACTGGAAGGTGGGAAGAAAGGGAATGCTTTCTGGGAGCTGTGATTAGTTACAGGAAAGAGAGGGAGAGAGAGATTGTGTTAAAAAGAGAGATTTTCCACTTCCAGACTTCATATTGCTGGAAGGTCAGAAAGTAAACTCTCTCTGTATCATGTTTGGCTCTGTGCTGCAATGTGGTGTTCTGTCAGTGCCTACTGCAAATCTAAGGCCAATACTGGACTTTAAACAGTCTTAATATCTATTGCATTCAGTATAGTTCATATTTTTCCCCGGATTTTAGGGTATGAAGAAGATTCTTGTGTAATCACGAGATGAGCTGTTTTTTAACACACAGATTGCATTGCAATTTGAAGTGACTTTGGTTGATAGCAGAGAAGAGATTTGCAGATACTTTTCCACTGTCTCAACTAGTCCATTGTGTTTACTGACTAACTGTATATTGCGTGTGTAAACTGTCAGTGAGCTGGAAATTATGACTGCAGCTTCCAAAAGAATCCTGCATCCCTTATTGCTGGAGTTAAAAGACTTTATTTTGTAGGCTTGATTTAAAATTTTATGTTTTACAGGCAGTAAAAGACTCATAAAAGCCTTTTGTGGTGTAGTCACAGGAGGACAAAAAAGCCACAGTGGTATCAGGGTAGGTTACAGAGAAATTGAAGTTTAGTTAGAGGACTTGTGATTATGGTTTTTGTAGAGTAATTACTTGCACTAGCCTATTTGATTATTCTGATGAATTTGTGCTTTGATATTATGGATGTTAATATCCTTTAGCTCTCTATGGAAGTGACCTAAAATAATTCTGGTCCCTTTTAATGACTATGACTTCATCGAGCTATTGTGTTCCCTAGAAATTATAACCATCAACCTCAAAGGGACAGCTCTGAAAAGAGCACTAGTCATGGGTTTTGGTGCTGCAAAGATGAGAACAGGCATAGCTATCACTGCTTTTAGACGGAAGTGCAAAATGCCTGATATGATTCATCTTCCGAGCAGTTAACAAAGGAGAGGAGGGAAATATAAAATAGAGAAACAAAAAACTAAATTGTAATCGCTGCATGGAGAAAGTGATTTGCTGTCCTTTTATTTTCAAAGCATTATCACAGTCACAGGCTCTGCTATTGGAAATAAGATAAAATAACAGAATGCAGAGCCTATTTAGTTTACTTAAATGGATTTTAATTTTCACATCCAGTCTCTGTCGTAGAGGCAAAAAGATTACCAAAATGTTTTGTATAAGATTAATCCTACACTTTCATTCCAGTAGGCCTGACCTATGTCCTAAGACTTTAAAATCTCACATTTCTTTTGTTTGGGCAAAACAATGTCATCTACATACCATTTAAATACCTGCGTACTAGGTAAATATTTCTTTATCTTAGTTGTTTTACTATTGTCTCAGTGCTGATCTTCTGTCCTCACTACAAAAGTAGACATACTTTTAACATGTGATTATTCTTTCCCAGTATCAGTGGAGACAAAGCAGGTGCCTCTAGGGGTTCATGCAGATTTTCCCCTCTGGGTCACTATAGCCTGATGCAGAGTAGCTTGCATAAACTATAGAGTGTGTAAGAACTGTAGAAAGATTATTAATAAAAGACTACCAAAAATTCTGAGGTGCTGCTGTACCAAAATTGACCACTGACTTCTGAATCACTTTATCAGATAAGAAGTTAGAAGAAATGCTTTATATCAGTACTTTATTTAAAAAAGTAAAATAAAACCAGCAATTTTGCACCATGACTGGGAACTTGTATCCTGATTTTGTTGGGCCTGTCTAGTTTCTCTCAAAGCTTATTCTATAAGCAAAATATATGGAGCTTGCTCTAAGAATCTCAACTGTCTCGCTCAATATGTATTTTACGCAGATTCAGTTTTTTTTACAGTTGCACATACAATGAGCATGAGGAGAAGAGTGCTCTGTATTTGAGGTTAGTGTGTTTGCTCTTTTTCTTTTGTTAAGATGGTAGTGCTCACTGAACTGTGGTACACATAAGGGGAAGAAAATAGGTGCATCTTTTGGAGACAATGTCCATGCACAGTTGAAGTTGCTGTTAACTATAGTCATGTCTCCTTTTTTTATTATCCTATTGGCATTAGAATATTAATATTTTTTTGCTTTTTAAGTTACCATTGACACAAACTTAATGGCTTTTATATTGTGCTGTTTAACCCAATATCTCTATCATGCTACCAACATAATTAGTCATTTGTATCATTTGCATTCTTATTTTTCATTTGTTCTAAAGGTAAGTTAGGAGATGGTGCTGTGCTAGAGGTAGGCTTGCAGAGAATATGATTACAATGACTTTTAGTTTAGAAAGGCAAAAGGTAAGAAATGCTTAGAAGAATGAATGTCAAAAAGGGCGAATTTAGTGACAAGAGGAATGCAACCTGAAGGTAAATAAGGTGAATACAGATTTTAGTATCATTATTATGCTGTATAATTTTATGTCATGCCTCTTGGTGGTATTTTCATATTAAGATATTGTTATGCACAAATATTTTTCAGTAATATTTTTGTTCTGAGAGGGCAGAGGTGGACCATCTCAGGACATATTTAGTAGATAAACATCCCCTTCAAGATATTTAAAACAATGGAAAAAACAATTATTTTGAAACGTTTTCCAAAGTAGAACTATTTGAAATTGCTAATTTACATGTAAGATATATACATAGTATTTTTGCTTTTTAGCATTTTGATTTTTAAAGAACTATTATTTGTGATGTTACTCTGGGTTGCTAAGGATGTATGTTTAATAATCATAGAATCATAGAATAACCAAGTTGGAAGAGACCCACCAGATCATTGAGTCCAACCATTCCTATCAAACACTAAACCATGCCCCTCAGCACCTTGTCCACACATGCCTTAAAAACCTCCAGGGAAGATGAATCAACCACCTCCTTGGGCAGCCTGTTCCAGTGCCCAGTGACCCTTTCTGTTAAAATTTTCTTCCTAATGTCAAACCTAAATCTCCCCTGGTGGAGCTTGGGGCCATTCCCTCTCATCCTGTCACTTGGGAGAAGAGGCCATTACCCTCCTCTCCACAGCCTCCTTTCAGGTAGTTATAGAGAGCAATGAGGTCTCCTCTCAGC